>VDFB02303258.1:0-23037 GCA_007258455.2 Sequoia sempervirens
AAGTTAGAATAAATTGATGCAATTTTTCTTTAATGTATGAGAAAAGAATTATGATCAAGTTAATTTGTTTCTTGTTATTTTAGACTGAATTGAGTGGATTTAGTAAATCCGAATAATAGACGTTTATTTTTCTTGATTTGCTTTTATCGTGTTTCTTTTTGGGCAAATCGGGAAAGTCTTAGAAGTATAAGTCTTCCAGAATGATATTTATAGTAAGGGTGTTGTTATTGTTGAAATGCATTTTTTTGAGTTGACTAGGGTAGTGCACGTGTTAGAGTATGGTGTATTGACACTTGGTTTATGAATAAAAGATTTAATGACCGTTGTGTGTCATTTGTTATTATGTGATTGAATTTTGTGCACCTTGTTAAACCTTAGTCTGGGAAACTTAGAATTCCTTTGTTATGTTTAGGGGAGTGGCTCTGTGTAAGGGCCGACACACAAAGTGGTGTCAAGGTAACTTAAAAAGAGTTAGTAAGTCAGTGATAACTAAACAACATAGTAGTTAGAAATAAAATCCTTAATAAGATGATTATGCCTCACTTATAGACTCTAGAGCTAGTTAAGTCTTGAGTATAAGTTGAGAAGGCCTGGAATGGCAAATCAATATCTTGTTACCTTAAAAGATATTCAATTCCATAATAGTTTGCAAATGGGGCCAGGTTTTGTAAGAGGTTACGAGGGTAACCCAAGTTGGGGGCCGGAACCTAAGAAGAAACACCAGGGTAACCTTTACAACATTGTGATGACACTCCACCTAAAATAATAAAAGTTGTGCTTGTATGCATTTGATTTGTCTCTTAAATCTAGAAGCAATGTAACCATCAATTGATTATGTACTTGTGTCTAGGGTGAATAGGTTATGTCTAGGTAACCATATTACTATCTCCTAGCATGGGGGTGGACCTACGGGTACCACATGGTTGGGTGGAACGTGCACCTTACTCCGTTGGGTCCCCAGTTTATGATCATGGCAACGAGAGCTTCATGGATGGAGAGCTCGTACTTGGATACATATATGTACTTTCTTTATTGCATTATTTGAAATCATGTATTGAAAACATCCCTCAATTGTTTATGAGGTGAACATTGTAAAATGTAATTGTAACTATTATTAAACTACCTCATCAGATGAATGAGTATTGTAATATTATTTCAAATGCAATGTAAGAATCATATTTGTACTTTAAACTATCTTGAATGGAATTTCAAATGATATGCAATGTTTATTTTTAAGTTTATGATTAATTAAATATATGCAATGTGAAATACTAAAGTCGTCTATGGAACCTCAAGTCATGTAGCATTAGGTGTAACTTGGTGAATGTATGCAGCTAATTAACTTAATATTATTAATTTTTAAAATAAATTATTTCCTTACATTCTTTAGGTTATAAGGCGAGGCATTATAGGTGCATTTCTTCCAATTTCTATTTCACTTTGGTTTTACCTAGTTGTAAGGGAAAGTGGCTATTAAGAACTAGTTTAGGATCTAGCCTAGGTAGGTCTGCATATGACTAGGAAAAATTAATATGTCTTTGTGTAAAGAAGTTGCAGAATTCTGGCTGCTCTTCTTTTGTGAATGATGCTACAAAATATACCATTCGGGGATTCTCTTTTGTACCTATGTTAACTTCCACTGATTCTTCAACTAGCATGGGTGAATTTTCCTATGCAATAGGGAGAATGTTAAAACCTCCATCCTTAGGTTCCTCAGATAGGTTTTCCATGGATGCATCTTTAGTTTCTTTTCGTGTCTAGAAACCTTCGGTTTTCACCTAGAGACTCATCGTTTTTATCTTTTTTATTCTTTTTCTCATTTTTGTGATTAGAGGGTTGAACAGATTCCCACAAGTATTATTTGTTGTCCAAGTCAATGGTAAAACCAACCTTGTGATCCCTACTAGGTATGCCTTCTCCTAGTCCCAATAACTCAACAATTGCTTCGTCATTCTCAAAAATGTCTAAGATGGGCGTGTCTTGTTGGTCCTAATCAATGAGTTGGGGATAAACTACGAGCATGTCATCATCAGAGTTGTCAAAGTTCAATGGGGTCAAGGTAAGGACTGAGTTGTTCATATGGTCACAAATTTTTTGTACCAAGTCATTTTTTCTCTTTTGCTTAGATCTAGGTGCTGGATTGTGAGTGTTGGTTTGGCCAAAGCAGATGTATCCCGATTGCCAAGAGGTGCAGGATCAGAAGTGATCCTTGCTAGGTATCTTCTCTTAGTCCAAACCTAACTCAACAATTTCTTCATTCTCAAAATATGTCTAAGATGGGTGTGTCTTGTTGGTCCCAATCAATGAGTTGGGGATAAACTAAGGGAATGTCATCATCGGAGTTGTCAAAGTTCAAGGGGGTCAAGGTAAGGACTGAGTTGTTCATATGGTCACAAATTTTTTGTACCAAGACCTTTTTTCTCTTTGGCTTAGATCTAGGTGGATTAAGAGGTGGGCCTAATGCCAAGGTTTGGTTATCTGAAATAGATGTATTAGGTTTCCAAGAGATAGGATCAAGAGATGCCCAATAGTAATGTTGAAACGATTCCTCCTTTGTCATATTCTTTGGTGGATAGGAATTCAATGGATTTGGTGAGGATTTCAACATTAAGTCAAGTTCTCCAAATAGCTTTTCAAGGTTCATGGAAGAGGTGGAGGATAGGGAATCCCACTCATATTCATTTGAGTTGGAGGATTCATAGTAGTGTTGGTCAGATGGTTCGTGAGATGTCTCAATATCACTACGAAGCACTTACTTCCTTAATTAAAGGTGATGGTACTAGGAATACTTGTCCCCGAATGCGGTTGAAGCAAACTTCAAGCCTTTCGACCAGTAAAAGTGGTTTTAGTTCTCCCCATCTTGATGTAAGCCTAAACCATTATGTCCATTATATCCCTTGCTCTACATGATTGTGAAACCCTTTCCATATAGATCTATAGGAATGCGAGCAAGTGAGAGAGGTTCTTCATCATCTTCTCTATACAGCCAAGAGATGACATCTTCTGTATTTACAACTTTCTTGCTAATTTGTCTATTTGGTAAGAAAGTTGTTGTGGGAGAATGTGTATAGTGACCATGAATTGTCCTATCTCTGTGGGTAAACCATATGATTAGGAGAATGGGATGGCTCTACACAATAAGATCTTCATGTGATATTCTCCTACAACCCTTGTCTTGTATCTTGTCCTAGGAGTGGGAGGCTGGGTGGATTGTTCTAGTGAGGAAGTGGATGGATTGACATGAGTATGAGATAGATTGGACTGATGAAGCTTATAACACATTTGCGGCACTTGATGTTTGGGCTCTCTTTGAGAGTGGGTGCAATATTGGAGTGTAGATCTGGGTCACCATCTATTGTTATTTGGTGCCATTGTAAAGAATTTGAGACAGTAATGATATATTGAAGGATTTCCTTCCTTGTGAATCAAGGAATCTACTTGAGAAGGTTGTAGGAAGGGTGAGATTCAAGACCTAGAATTTTGTCTCCATTACTACAGGACCAATTCTAATAGGAAGTGTTACTACCCCTTTTGATTTCCATTCCTCATCATCATAAGCCTTAATGACAAATACTTTTGGTTTTGTCTATGCATTCTTTCGAGAGACCTAATTCCTTAATAAGTTTTAAAGTGCACAGATTTAACCCTACTCCTCTGTCTACTAAAACTCGTCTAACCTTGGTTTTGTCAACAAGGACTGCAAGATGTAATTGGTTGTTATGATTTGTCTTCTCAGTTGCATAGTCCCTAGTTGATAATGGCATGATGATTATTGGTCAAGTAGCCTACCATTTCCTAGAAACAATTGACATCGAGATTATTAGGGATAGTGGTGCTTTGTAAAGCTTTGTCTAAAACAAATCAATGTTCAGGGAAGATACATAATAGTTCCAAGATGGAGATTTGGGCTAGGGTCTTCCCCAATTGATCAAGTAAGTTATACTAAAACTTGGAAGTCTATGGTGGTTGTTGCAATGGCGGACCTTGAATAGTGATCTTAGTCCGACGAGTGTTGACAACACACTCAGGAGTTGTATTTATGGTAATGGTATTGACCTGTTCATTAGCAACGCAAAGCTAATTTATGATAGGGCCACTATAATCATGCTTGATATTAGTGTAGTTGGCCAACATATTGGTCTTTTTACTCGAACTGGGGACATTTCCTTTCCCTTGGTCATGTAGTGGATCAAAAAATACTTGGTGATCAGTGTTTGATGACTTTTGTTTTTGTCCGCTAACTTCAATAATTCTTTTCTTGACAAGATCATGTATGATGTTTTTCAGTTGTCAAAATTTTTGTAGGTTATGTCCCTTAGTTTTATGGAAATCACAAAAGGCATTGTCATCCCACCAAATGGTTTAAATTGTCTTGGATCATATTGTCTTGGCTCTTGAAGCTGTATAAGATTGTGTTGTAATAGTTGTTTGAATACAGACTAAATGGGTTCCCCTAAGGGAGTGAACTCATGTTTTTGAAACCTCCTTTTTTGTTGCAGACGTTGCTTATTTTGGATAGTGTTGGGAGACTAATTGACAACGTTAAGTGTGTTGGAAGAGGGGTTATGTCCTTGTAGTGTAATGATCGGTCTTGTTTGTAATGTTTTAGCATCAACTACCCCATCATTGGTAACATTTTTGTTCTCAGACCAAAATCTATTCCTGTCATGGGGGGTGTTTTGCACTATTGGATTTTTGTTGGATGTCAGTGTCTTAAGTTCTCTTTTTTCAATGAGATCCTTTTCTATTATAACCCATTTTTCCACTAGTTCTGAAAAGGATGTGCAACAATGTACCCTTAAGTTACTTCTCAATTTTGCATTAGGGTTTTCCTAGAACATAGTGACTTTTTGTTTTTCAGGTATCTTGATGGGACACTGGCTAGCTATAGTTCTCCATCTCTAGAAGAAAGCGATGAAAGCTTCTCCTTCATCTTGTGTAGTATGACACAAGGATTCTATGTTTATTTCATGGTCAATGTTAAAGGAGAAGTTTTCAATGAATTTCTCAGCCAGTTCGCCCCATGATTTAATGCCATAGTCAAGACCTAAAAACCACTCTAAGGAAATTCCTACAAGACTTCTTGGTAATAGTCTCATAAGATAAGTGGGGTCATAAGTGACATCGATGCACATGGTAGAAAATTCCCTTATATGTTCTATCAGATTTTGTTTTCCATTGTACTTATGTAGATTCGGTATGACATACCCATGAGGGAAAGGTGTCATGTACAATGATTTATCAAAGGGAAAAGGGCGTATGTCCTTTGCTGAAAAGGTTTTCTTAGTTGACACCACCATGTTATCCATTTTTGTTTGTAGTGCATGCATTTTTGTTTGCAAGATGTCAACCTGAGTTAATGATGTGTTGGGCGGATTATGCAGATCTAGATATGTATTATGAAATCCAAGGTCTCAGGATGGGTTTTGATTGAATGTTGGTATGTGAAGTGGATTTGGATTCAGAATGTTGGTGAATGTGTTTTGATTTGGAATTTGTGTGAATGGGTTTTGACTTGGAATATGTGAGAATGGATTTTGACTCGGAGTTTGTGAAAATGGGTTTTGACTTGGAATGTGTGAGAATGGATTATGATTCAGAGTATATGAAAAGGGGTTTTGACTGCCATATTGGAAAGAGGGTGTGCCTCTTGTCTGTGCAATCTGCGATATAGTACTAGCGACATGAACACTAGGTATAGTTGTTGTCTATGGTATGGTACTGGTGACACTAATACTTGGTGTAGGAGTTGACATTTTAGATCTTTTATTCCCAACAAGAGGACTAAAGGGAGTAGACAATGATGCCGCTATAGTGAAATTAAAACCTAGTGTCATGCCAAATGTACCAAATGGAGATGTATGGACTATCATACTCTATGTAGGTATGCCAAATGGGATGGCTGCATTTACCTGAGGTATAGAGGTACTAATAGTCATTGTGTTTGTCCCTTGTGTAGGTTGAGTTTGTAAGGTGCTAATATCAAATCTTGTAGGTAAGGTAGCACCTTCAGTTAGCAATTTGGCTAAGTATCATTGATGATTATTTTCTAGGTGCTCATCTACAAAGGAGGCAAACTCAGGGTCTTGTGCAAAATCCCTCTATGTCTCTTTCTCTAATGTTTACTTGAGGGTCTCCTAGTGGTGAATTTTCCAACAAAGTCCTGAGGTCTCACGAAACTGGCTGATGAATCGCTTGGGTTCGGCGATCTTTCTCTCTATTTTCTCTTAGACCTAGTTTCAACCAT
Source organism: Sequoia sempervirens (assembly GCA_007258455.2). Lineage (NCBI taxonomy): Eukaryota > Viridiplantae > Streptophyta > Pinopsida > Cupressales > Cupressaceae > Sequoia > Sequoia sempervirens. The sequence continues at coordinate 6,248 of VDFB02303258.1, forward strand.
GTAATATAAGCTCAATATGCAAGGAATGCAAAACTATGTCTATGGGTAGTATGAATCTAGTCTATGTGTTTGGGATTTTCTAGATGCAAATAAGGAATGTATGCAACTATTTTTTTTTTGTATTTTCTCTACAAATAAGGTATGTCTAAAATGATGCTATTCTAGGATGACAATGTCTAAGTATGCAAAGTCTAAGCAAGCTTCTAAGGTAATCAATTTTGTGAACCTGAGACGAGGTTACCAACCACCTAAAGTCTAACGAAGGCATCAATTTAGTTATGTCAAGGAACCTATGTAGGACTAGGATCAAAGATAAGGTGAGTTACCTAACTAGACTGATGAGCTAGCAAGACTCACTGTAGGACAAAAGATATGATGACGTGACTAGGTTCAATGACAGTTTTTACTGAAGCTATGGTTTTTCCAAAGTGTGGAAAGTGGACCTATTCTAAAGTTTTGAAAGTGACCTTCCTAAGAGTTTTATCTAAAGGTAATATGTACTCTATGATGAAACTAAACCTTAATAGTAATCAGTAATGAATAAAAATTATACCCAAAGGGATGCAAAATTGAGCAAAATCGCTTCGTGTTTCGCTCAAGGACTATTGTGAAAGACATATCAAAGACTGCGCGACTAGGGTCAGAATCGGTGGAATTTTGTTTTCTAATACTCGTGTAGATGTGTTGCATAATTTTACGCCAGGACCGAGCCGGGCTTGCAAGGTTCGTAATCGACTCGTATCGAATGCAACTTTTTTACCACAAATGCACTCGGGAATGTTTATATGGTTTTCTAAACTGTGACCGCATCGTAAAAAGGTGTTTCTTGTGATAGGGGAAAAATGTGTCGCTCCGCATGCAAATGTGGTTCACCTAGTCGATGTGTCGCCATATGGTATCAATTGTGGTTTTCCAGCACAGGCCTGGTGACGTGATGCTAATTAAGTTATCGTGATGTGGTCTAAGACTTAAACAGATGCGAAGTTTTCCCAATGCATTTAATTTGGGCTACTAATTGGTGCAGACTCTTTAGGAATGCTGCAACTGTTGATAGTTGCGATTTTCCAGTGAATTGAGATATAAAACTGATGTTGTTTTGTGATCAAGTTTTGGCAAACAAAGAAAATCATAAGATAATGTGTTTTCAGTTTGATTTTGGACTCAAAGAATGTTTAATTTGACAACAGACAAGCAAATCCTAGGCTATGTAGGACAATGTTTACTGAGTTCTCACTTGGTTTCCCAACTGCACTTATTCAAGGTAGATGATTAGTAGCTTGAACCCACTAGCTCCCCTCCACGGCTCAACACTTCATTTGGGGTAGCCAAGCTACAATACCCATAAACATCCCATGGCATATTTTCATCTCTACATATGAACCGTAAGAACGTGAGACGACTTCACAGGTCTGACTTGTTGCACTAGTAAATAGAGGGATTTTGGACACTACAAACAAAGGTGTTTAATTCGGGCATTCTGTTCATAGGGCATGATCCATGCGGCGAGAGTCCCCTTTCAAATCCATCTCGTCGGAACCATACATGTGATTCGTTGGGATTTCCCCAAGAATCCACTTTTATATTCTGGCTGGAAGTCCCTCGAGTTTAGGGTGCTACTGATCTGAGTTGTCCTGAGGTGAGTAATTTTTCCCGCCAAGATAGGCCCAATTTCTAGAGTTAGTAACTCGTTCTCTTACACCCAGGATCACATGAATATGCAAGGGGAGAGGATACTTCGATATACCAATTCATGAGGGTAATAACAAAATTGTGCTTTCACACTAAAACAATAGACACTTGTCAATTTTAATCCAAATGAAAGATTTGCTACACTACTAGACAATCTGTTTCAAAAATTTAACTATGGTCTTCGACATGCATCCTGCAGAAAGATTCATTAGTAATTTTGATTTTGATCTTTGACTATCAATTTGCAAAAACCTCGTCAACTCCTCAAGACACACACTAAAAATAGAAGATTAGAGAAAATAAAAATATGAAAGAAAGTTGTAAATTGATGATCTAAACCTAAAATTTTACCAGTCGGATTTGTCGTTTTATCTGTTAGATGTGTCACGAGACTTTTACTGGTCAGTTGAGGCTCATAAAATAACAGATGCATAATGATTCGTCAAATGCATCATTTTCGTTATCAAATGCAGTCTAGAATGTCAGCTGCGTCATTTCGTAAAGTAGATGCATCTCCAAATGTCAGTTACGTCATTTCATCAACCAAATGCGTTGTTCCATACAAAAACCTACAAAAATCAAATAAAAGTCTACGGATACGTGAAGATGGTGTCTTCACGTCGGGTTCACCAAATGTAACATTATGAAAACAACAATGGTCAAACAACACACATAGCAATCCGATTCAATCTCTAATGCAATTTAAGCTAAACAACAGAGAACAAAGGACATCTAAAATATAAATAAACTAAACAATCTCACCCAATATCTACGTAATTCCATGTATAACCTCGATTTCCCTTCTGCATTTTTTCGTTGTAGTATAATTTCCCCCAAATTTCTCTTGTGCAAGTATAGCATGTGATAGTGATTTAGAAAAACATTGAAGATTCAAATAATAGATATGCTTCCAAAAGTCATAAGATTTCGAGAGAGATTGAAATGATGAAAGATAGATCAATTTATAGAAAATTGATCATTCAAATGACAAGTCAGGATTGAAAGATTGACGAATGGTTGAGATCAAAAGATTAGGCACACATTAAGATAACTGTTAGTAGTGACATGAGTGATAAAAACTAGAAATAGAAATAAAGATTAAATAAATTATTTAATCTTTGAGTTCGGTATTCAAAAAAAAAAAGAATAGTCTTTGCATGACAAAGATAAACATAGAATTAAAGCAACGTCCTGTTCGAATGCACACACAAGATTTAATTAATTAAATAGAAATATTTAATTAATACGTATGTACGTGCAAATGAATTAGAACTAGATGACTGAATGATATGACAAAGAGATTACTCGTTAAAGCAACTCAGACATTAGATCCGAAGTCAACTGACCGATCTAAATAGATCTCGAGTCGAGTGAGAGTGAATACTTATATAACTTACACAATTATCTAAATATAGAGGAATGTGTTAAAATATATTTTTATGAATTAAATAATTCATTTAATTCAAGATTTGATATTTGAAGAATAATTAAATAAATAAGATTTATTTAATTAAGTGATGAAGGGGTTTAAATGAATAATTAAATAAATAAAGAATTTATTTAATTATAGTTGAAATATGATAAAGGGTAAATTAAATAAGAATTTATTTAATTTGAAAAGAAGAATAAGGTTAATTAGTAACATAATTAAATAAAAATCGTTATTTAATTAATTAGATAGAATAAAGAAAATGTGAATTAATTAAATAATTAAGATTATTTAATTAATAAAAGAATTAAAGAAAATGTGAATTAATTAAATAATTAAGATTATTTAATTAATAGAAGAATTAAAGTTAAAGTAAATTAATTAAATAATTAGATTTATTTAATTAATAAAGAAATGAAGACTTTAGAGAATAATTAAATAATTGACATTATTTAATCATGACCATGGAAATACGAATTACGAAGAATATTGAAGTCGCAGGCTTAGACCAAATATTGGTGTCTACAATTTGCATCTTGCATCTAGGTTTGTGCACATATTGAGAGATGTGATAGGGACGCTTAGGGAAGTGTGTATAGGAGTTGTTCTTCTTTGAATAAGATGATGATGAGCCTTGTTGTGGAGGAGTGGATTGTTTGTTCTCTTCTTGTGGCTTTGGTGAAGATTACTTTTGGCCTTTCCCTTTTCCTTGCTTGTTGTTTCCATGATTGACCACCAATGCTTTTGAAGTTGAAGACTTGAGAATGCCCATTTTCATCAACTTATTTTGTGCAAGAATCAAAAGATCTGTGAGAGCCTCAAAATATGGTGATGTGAAGTTGCTAATTGTCAATTGTTGAGTCTGAAAACTTGAAACAAAGGCTAGATACTTAGCTGGAAGCTTGTCCAACAAGTTGAAGACCAATTGATCATCCTCTTTCTCAATACCACAATCCTTTAGTTGTGGTCTTAACTCATTTTCCTTAGTGACATAATCCTAAATGGTGTCAAAATTCTTTGGATCAAGGTTTAGGAGATCATTTTCAAGCTTGTATCCCTTAACCTTATCAACCTTGCCATACAAGGTAGCAAGCTTATCCCAAACTTCCTTGGCTGTAGTACATTTATCAACATGGAAAATGAGATCATCTGAAAGGAACTTTCTAAGTGTACCCAATTCCATAGAATTTTTAGTGAGCCAATCCATATATGCGGTTAGATCAGCCTTAGGATCCATAGGTGCAACTATGGTTCCATCAATATAGTAGATTAAGCTTTTTTCCATTAGTTTACTCCATGCATGTACTTTCCATGTAGCATAAAATTATGTGTAGTTAAGAGTGGAACTTTAGATGAACCCATGATGGAATGCAAGAGCACAAGAGAGAAAATAGGAACAATCACACAAGAGACACCCCCCCCAAATTCACTCAATCAAAGTACCCCCCCCAAAAAAAGATGATTTTGGCATTTTATAATTTAGTGCGTGTACAATAGGCCACTTACAACTTGGAAAAGTGGACTTATGATTTCTATTTTAAAACTTTCCATAAATAGGATGATAACAGACTAGAACAATGAAGCAAATACCTAAATTCAGATCTATGCAATACAAGTGCCAAATAGGCCAAAAAGGACCATATGCTAAAAGTACAAAATCCACTCAAGATTGCTTCAAATAGATTGCAGATTCAAGTAGACGAAAAATTATGCACTTTCAAAAATAATGACACCTGAAAAGGAGTTTGTATGTGCCTGAACGGAGCCCCGGAAGTTGTAGAAATGAGGATTAGATAGGTACAATATTGAAAAACTAAAAATTATGAAAAATCCATCCACCAAAATCAAAAACCAACCACACGTCTGTGAAGTACACAAAAAATTAGCCCAAATAAAAAATATTGCTAAAAAAAAAGGAGATAAAATGAGTGCTATGAGCCTTCAAAGCACAGAAATAAAAAACTTGATTGGTGAGGGGGGGAAATTTTTTTTAGACTGCTGACGTCATCGATGATGCGATGATGACATCAACACTTCAAGCGATTAAATTTGATGGTCTGGGACCCGTCAAAAAAGAATATGCTCCTGCCTGCACAAAATATTCTCTTGGTTATGAGCTTAAACTTGACATCCTCGCGAACATCACAGGTTTGATAGCCAGGGGCCGGAATATTCTTCATGGCGATTGAAATATTCTCTGTCATCGCTGGCAGAATCTAAATGGTTAGTTTTTAAACTACCCACCAAATTTTTTGAGGCGTCGTCGATGACGCTGACCGTTGGTGAATGTCCACCATATTTTGAAAAGTACCGGTTGTCACGATGAATTTGATAGCCGAATTTCTTTGAAAGTCAGCCAGAGATTTCATCGACCGATGTTGGTGATTTGACAGCTGCGTGGCCCTCCACCACAGGATCTGCATAGCATAAGGAGGACGCCATGAGCCGCTAGGCCCGTAGGGTACTCTTAGAAATTCGCAATCGGTATTGTCTCCACTTGGTAACCAAAAATCTACATCCTTTTTTTATTTTATTTTTTAATAGTTTTGATTTTATTTAAAACAAACTTTTACAAATAAAGTTTTGATTGACTAAAATAATTTTTAAAAATTCAAAAATAATTTTGTTTGATAAACAATTTTTTTTTTTTTTTAACAAAATTTTCTCCAAAGATATATTTTAAATAATTTCCAAAACTATACAAAATTGAAAAAAATTGAAAAAAAAACCCAAATAGGTGATTTTTTTCGATCTAGAGCTCCCGGTGTCGGATTTCGATGAAACAAAAGGCTATCCTAACTAGAAATGACCTTCTGAATCTGAATTTAAGGTCAGTTTTGGTCTAGGACACACCAAAATATCACTGCTTCTCATATTTGCCTCTTGACCACCTTCACAAGAACTAAGATCTCCCAACAATTGCTATGAAAAGGACCTCCAACTGCTTTGATACCATGTAAGAACTTAAGACAAGCAACAATATGATCAATAGACCAAAGATAGCACAAAAGGGAGAGAGAGAAAATGATAAAATATGATGATTTTATTCTTAATATGCATGAAGATGCTCAATTACAAGTATGTACAAGGCTTGCTTATAAAGGCAAGCTAAGACTCAAGGAAGGGTCATGAATGAGACAAGTGTCACATTCATGTGCAAGGGTAGGTAGAAAGAAATGATAAATAATTCCATGAAAGGTGGATCACCCACCTAAAGTGGAATTATCATGCCACGAAAAGTGGAGATAAAAAGGTGATAACTAGATCACACCACAAAGAGTGGGATTTCTCCTATACACACTTCCCTAAGTGTCCCTATCACATCTCTCAATATATGCACAAACCTAGATGCAAGATGCAAATAACTAGGTGTCACAAGTGCAAACTATAATTATATGCATTCCCTAGGTAAGCTTAAGTAAAGTGTAATAAGTAAAATACTTATTTACACCAACAGATCTTTCACACCCACTTTATGTCACCATTTAAGTATTACTTGCTTCTCAAATGAAGGACTAGATTTCTTTGGATGCTAAGACTTAGGCAAAGGAATGTTACTTGGGAAAGAAATAACAATGGGTATATCATTTGGGTAGGTCATCGAGTTTTCCTTTGTAAAGTGATTAGGTTCTAAATCACAAATATCAAAAACTATCTGATTTTTCCACCTCATAAGTTTTCTTGGACAATGAGAAAAATGTTGATGCGGATGAAATCCAAATTGATGTGAATAAAATCCTGTCATAGTGATGGTAACATGCATCAGAATGGGGCCCTCAAAAATGTTGAAAGGAGCCACGATTTTGAAAATGTGACCATTATTTTTCGCTAGCTCTTTTCCTAGAGCACTAGCCATCCTCACCCATCGACCCATCTTGAAAAAAACTTTTTTTTTCATTTTTTATATTCCCTTCAATTTAATAATTCATCTCTCCTTAAAATTTAATTTAGGAATACTTAATATATTTTATAAATCATACATAAAAATTGAGTCTTAATATTCAACCTGAAATTGTAAAGTAATAGTCATGAGATCGAGATAGGAGTTTGATGGCCTATTTATTTATTTATTAATTATCAAGAAAATAAACAAATTAAAATTCAAAATTAGACTTTATTTAAAATTGTTTAAACATGTTTTGATATAAAAAGAATATCAATAGTTGGGACGAGAATAAATTGTTCAAATTAAATCTTATAATTGGTACAAGTTTTGAATTTAACAAGTAGTCATAGTCAGATATATAAAAGGAAGTATGTGATATTAGGATCACTATGTTGACGTTATCTTCTCGAATTATGAAACTAAACATTGACACATAAACAATTAAATAATTAGATGTATTTAGATTCAACATTACTCAAATATTTAAATTTTGAAGAATTTTTATATGTAAAGAAAGAGAAATTTGGATAGAATTAATTGTTCAATTTTTTTTTGAATTAACATGAGTTAGAAATTTATGGTTATTCAAATAATTTATTCCTTTAGTCTTAGTGATAGAGTTCCAATTATACTATATGTTAGAATGTAAAATAGCTTCATGAACATATTTATCTCCTTTAATGTTTCTATCTTTTATACTAAATAGTTTCCCTTAGTTAGAGGTAATATTAAAGTTAACCCTAGACTAGTTTGAACAAGTCATCTACAAGACCCAAATTTATTTCATGTAGCAACAAGCCAGTCATAGCCTCTATCTAAACCTAAATTCATTACATGGAAAAATAAAAAAAATCTAGAACCTCCAAATTTTTATTTTGAATAATAAAATATCATATATTCACATAATACATATATATGTTAACCTAAACCTCCATGAATTCACAACATGCAATACCAGGAAAGAAAATTATTCATCCATATAATTCCAAAACAAAATAGATCTACAACATGCACCAACATGCATAGACATGCAAGTACATCTAACCCACATGAAATAATCTACAAGAACATGCAACCCATAGGTCATACATGTGATCATAGGAGCTAAGTGTTTAGTAATTATTCACATAATTAATGAATAAAACCAAGGACACACTGTAATCAATCCAAACCCCCTGAGACTAAAGGATATGCCCATACTACTATTTTCAAGAGAATTGCACCCTACTTGAGTGTAAAACTCAACTATCTTGTGAAATATGGGATCATCTTTAAGCTATGGGTCACTTATGGTGAAGATGAACCTCTAGATAGGGTTGATTCCCTTGATTAACCTCCTATAAACTATTGCATTGATAAGGAAAAGGGATAGAAGAACTAAAACTAAAAAGATTACTGATCCTGGGAGGTGATGCACCAAAAATCTTAGAATTATACCTATTGTTTCAACACAACTTATCTCAAAAAATCAACTTTACCCTATGTGCAACTTGATTTTCACAAGCTTACACAACAATGTTTCATAAAAAGGTTATATTTCAGGTTCTTGAAGGAAAACTGAAAGTTTTCATGACTACAACTAATGAAAGGAATAACACAATCCATAACCTGTATATTTTTTTCTTATTATAGTATAGAATGTTTTGCAATGAGACATAATTTAAGAATTTTTGTATTCATAAGCACAAAAATTGGACCAAATCATATACAAAATCACTTAACACATGAATTTAGAGAAGGAAAATATGTTGATTTTAATGAAATAATAAGAGATTTTACTGATACAAATCTGATGTAGGAGTATCCAAGGGTACCAAGAAATCTTGCACACTCAAAAAGGTTTTTTTTATTTTCTTGAATTTTGGTGTGATGTTGGTCTTGCAGGCATGATTTTTTTCTTGATTTTTTTCTTCAACAATCTTGAAAGGGATCCTTTTCCATACACTTGTTTTTGACACATGTTTCAATTGTAAAATCATTTAATTTAGTTAAAAATCAAATTATACTTGGGAAACAAAGTCCCATAGCCAAGTTGGGAGATATTATATTATATTCATTTGAACTCCCAAAAATTTGAAATTGTTGGCCATTAGTGCTGGAATCTTTTTGGTGCAAGTGTAGACACTTAAAATGTACCAATTGATCTTATACAATTGATCCTGATTACTAACACCGCTTCATCCTAAACCATCTCCTTTGCTAATCGTTTAATCAAATAACTTGTATTTGATTAAATCCACCACATTTCATCTCTTAATTAAATAAATCCCCTTTTATCTTATTAGGTCATCATCTCCTATTAATTAAACAAACCAATTTTATTTAATTTATCCTATAGTTTCCCTTCAATTAAATATTCACTTTATTTAATTAATCTATAAGGCCATTCTATTAAATTAAATAAATCAATCTTTATTTAATTTAATCTAACATCGTCTCCTTTTAATTAAATAAATCAAAATCTTTATTTAATTAAGTCTAAATCATTTTCTTCTCATTTTGATTTATTTCAATCCAAAAATCTAAATCAAAATGGTCAAATAAACTAATCTCCTTTTAAATTAATCAAATCTTGATTAATCTTAATCTTAATCACCTAAATCCTCTAGATTTTGCAACTTGCTCATGAAAATCATTTTAATTGATTTATTAAATCCTCAATTACTTTCAAAAAGGCATCAATGTTGGAATATTCTCCAAATTTGAAAAATCCCTCCAAATGGGTTTGCACATCCAACAAGGCATTTAAACCTTTTACATGTCCTTTTTCCTTGAGCCAAGTGGCATTAACTTCATTTTCTCCTCCCTCCAATATGTCATTTTATCCATTTTGAATTTCCACCTAATTGCATTTAATTGCACAATGACCAAAATGTGCTCCACCTTTGTTCACTCACATGTTGACAAGTGGCACTTGGTCATTGGTTGGTGTTTGATCCCACATTCATCCCTTTTGTTTCATTCTCCATCACTCTTATCTATAAATAAGAGGCTCTCAATTTTATTTTGGATCCACAACTTCATGCAAAGGCATTATCTCAAGATTTTGAATTTGCTTCATCCATTGTTCATCCATTTTCATAGTTTTTATCAAGTTTCATAGCTAGGTTATGTCAAAATTACATCAAGGAGCTTCAATCTTCATCAATCATCACCAAGGTTACAAGGGATTGGGAAAGGGCCATTTTCCACATCAAAATGGCACCAATTCCCCCATGGGATTGAGAGTTTTCTTGCATTAGATAGGATTTGATAGTTTTTTATTGTGTTCTTCATTTCCATTTCTTATTTTGTTTATTTCAAATGAATTCTTTGGGGAATGTTGATTTAACTTGCATATTGATCTAATCATGTGATTGTTTCTCATGTTTGTGTAGGCCTAACATCGACATTCACATTTTGGCACTTGAAGGAGGGTGAATACCAAGAATCTAACATGTTTTTTTTGTGAAATTTTATGGTTTTTTTGAGCTTTTTGTGTCCACAGGAAACTATGCCACTATTAATCCAGCGATGCCATACAATGACGGTGCAAACTCCAAAATCTGTTGTTGAGGTCTTCCTGCCCAAAAATTTGAATTTCAAACTATGACGTTGGGCCATTTTTCTATCACCAAATTTCTAAACTCCAAACAACGTTGCTCAGTTGAAATAGCACCACAATCGCGCTCACTGGTTTTGTTGCAAAGCACCGCTATCAGTCCTAGTGATGCCATATTGCGTCGCTAATTCTCCAAACTATGCCGGCTCTACAGAATGCGCCACTAGAGTGGGGTAAAAGACACTATTCAGATTAATTTTAACATTTTCTTTTTCATTTTGGTTGCTTTTGACTACTAACTAGTTTTTGACCTCTTTTTTTGGTAGTTTTGACTAGTTTTTGTAGGTTGACTTGATGGAAGGTGACAAATGGAAACAAAGACAAAGACTTCTCTATGGCATTATCATGTCATTATATCAAGTGTTTTTAAACACTTTGGGGAAAATCATAATCCCTCTTCTAAGGATTTTCTATATTTCATGCTTTTAGGACTTAATAGATTTCAATTTGGGTTTAAAAAGAACAAGACCAAAGGATTAAAAAGAACCTTAGGCAACTTAATAGATTTTTTTTAAGGTTTAACAATTGAACAAACAACTTTCATATTTCCTTTTGGTGCTTAAAAATAATCCAATTCTTGCTTTGAGGGATTAAAAATGAGCATGTGCTTCTATGTTTTGTAATCTTTTATCCAAATTAATATCACCTAAAAGATGTATGCACTTCTCTCACACCTCACAACGATCTTGAGAATCAAAAGGATTTTTGTGATATTAAGTTGTATAAGTGATTGCCTCCACAATTCAATTTGGATTCTTAAAATTGAACAAAATCTTGCGAGTGTGAGTGGAGTATATCACGTGTGTTCTCTCTTCGTTTCTCAACAAAGATTGATCGAACTATGGATGTAATTGCTCACTTTTTTCTATCTTTAGAGGGCTTGCCTTGTGGGAAAAAGTAATCACCCAAGGGAATGACCCAACTAGGAACATGCTAAAGCCAAGCGACTTCCAACTGGTATATAAGTGTGGGTACTTGAGGAAAGTTCAAGTATCACTAGGATTGTTTCACAAGAAGGGAAACAATGGTCTCTTCCCACATGGATGATCCCCCATGAAGGGAATGCCTACATTAGAACCCATTGTCTAAAAGACCAAAATCCTTAATCTATTTGTTGGTGCAAGAATGGTCATTCTAAAGCCTCCCCACATTTTTATGGCTTTTAGTAGAGATGAGAAGTATGCCATGGGAGTTTCATGGTGAAACATAGATTTTTGGCACCTACTTTCTTTCTAGCTCTCCTAGGGTTTTTCACCTAGAAGGAGAAAGGTGGGCCAAAAATTCTTATGTACTCATTAGAGGAAATGGAAAGAGGGATATGAAGTGTGTATGTGGATGTGTTTAAATTCTGAAAACTTAATGAAAGTGCAGATTAAGGAATGTGTTCTAATCTAATGCAAAAGTGTTGGAAAACACAATGTGTATTCAAACTATTTGACTAGAAATGTAAACAAACTATAACAGAAAATAACCCAATTGAAGATATGAACTTGGAAGCTAGATGAGGTTGGAATGAGGCTCTGAACACTTGTAGAAGATACCAAGATTGCTCACTGGGACTGATTCATCATCCTGGGCGAATGAGTCATGTTTTTGCCTAAAAGTGTTGGAACCAGTTTTGAGGAATTGGGTATCCAAATCTACAAAAATCATTGTTCAAGCCTAGAAATGGGACTAATTTTCCATCAATGGTGAATGAGTCCTCTTCTAGAAAATAGAAAATTCTAGATAGGATTTTGTGGCTTATGATTTGCAATTCTGTTTATGAAGATTCCCTAGATCCAAATCTGCAAAAATCAATCTATAGACTCTCTCCAAGCTTGAAATAGGGATTGAAACACCTTGAATGACCTTGATGAGATATGTACACCTTTTCTCACCTTTACATTTGATAAATATGCATACACAAACACATGCGAAGGGGAAAAAGTGTTAAGTGTTAGGATATAGGGGTTTCCCTTGGTCAAACCCCTTTTAGGTCATTAAACCAAATGATGAAACAAAATACTAAAACATGAAAAAATGGAGATGATTACCTTGTCATGATGATTTTATCTTGAAATTCTACAACAATGGAGGAAGATTCAACCCTTGAATGTCCTTAGAAGCTTACTTGATGAATTGCAATGTAAAACCCTAAGTTGCTTAACTTGAGATGAAAGATTGATGGATGAATAATGAAGAATGGGTGTGAATTAAGTTAATAGATGTAAAAATGAGTTTAGATATGTGCTTTTATATGAAATTCACCTATTTTACCTGTTAATACCTCATCACAGGCCGATATGAAGCAAAATTAAACTCAAATTTCACTTTTTTTCCTACTCAAAGGTCAAAATGGGGCCAAATGGGACTCATTTGCCACACATGGTGAATGGGTCCCACCTGGATGGGATCAATGTTCCATCCATGGTGAATGGATCCCACTGGGGCTATTTGGACATGTCAGATGCCAAGGAATAAAGAAATAAGATCTAAAATGCAACCTTATCAGGTATTTCATCAATTTGAACCTTGGGATGCACAATATGGGTTAATAGGGACCTATTAATGATGATGTAAATGTCAAATAGGGCTTGGGACATGAAAATAAATGTGAAAGTGTGATTAAATATAATTTACAACACTAAATGAGGTCTACATAGCCTATGAATGCACAAGAACCAATGTGAATGTGCAATACACATTACAACACTAGTTTATCATTAAGTTTAAGTTAGGAACCTTATAAATTGATGTAATAATGTTATTAAACACATTTATAATGTTTAATTAGGGAGAAATAGGTTAATTAAGTCTAGAAAAGAGTGAAAATCCTTTACAAGACTTTACAACACTTTACAAGATGTCAATAAATTCATTTTATTCAATTTGTAAGGGTCAAAGACCTAGTGTGGATGCATAAAATGCCTCAAAAAACTAGATTAAGACATCATCAAGTCCATTTTATTATGAATTAATGCCATGTCAAGCAAAGGGTACTTTTTTCTACAACACATTTAGCCCCCACTTTAGTGAGAGGATGAACTTGCTTCAAACTCACACTAAAGTAGACATTCAAGAGAGGTCCTCATACATAGATGCAGATGACAAAGAATGACAAAGATCAAAGGAGTTGGCCAAGCCCCCAGTATCAAAGATCCTAAGTCAAGCCCCCAAGCTACAAAATCATGCAATGGCAAGTAAGAAGGGGTGAAAAGGATGGATCAAGCTTCGATCGTTTGTCCAACTAGTTGTGGATCAGATCTAGGATGATTGTTTGAAAAAGAGAAAGTGTACTCACTCTGGGGCGGCAGAACACATGGTGGTCCACTGAGTGAGAAGGCCCAAATATACTCACTCTAGGGCCACAAAACTAGTTTTCTGTGGGGTGAGAAAACCCAAAAAGGTAAGATGCATATGCTAGTTGGTATGCACTCACAAACACAAAGGTGGATATGGGGAAAAGTCATGCCGCTACATGGGCTTCCCACTCAACCATGTCAAATTTATACATCCTGATAACTTTAACAAGGTTCCAGAAGAAAATGCTCATGAACAAAAGGAAAAGGTACCATAGTCATGCAAGTTGCGTTATGCAAGGTGGAAAAAGTGTAAAGTGTAAAAATGCAAAATGTAAAAGTGTAAAATGTAAAAGATGTTCAAGGAGTCTTGCTCAGTTTGCGCAAGGTCATTCACTTAGGGAACATTGTGTCTAATGTTTCCAAGAGAGGACCAATCAAAGAATAGTATATTCACAACTTAGGGGATGTAGTGCATCGCATTAGGCCACCAAGATGAATGTAATATGCTGAGATAGATCACACCTATGAAGGTCATCACACCTAATGTCATCCACAAAGTGATGAAAACATCACTTAAATGACAAGGCTACACTAGGAACCAATAATGAATTTATGGTAATGTATCCCCCCACTTTAAAGGAATTGCTACACATCATTCTATGAGCAATTACTTTAAAGTAGAGAAAAAAAGAAAAAGAAAAAAGAAAACAAGACATGAGAGCCAACTTGGAAAGCCTTATGCCAAGTCATATGTTTCAAAGTTAGGCTGTCATGTCAAGGAAAATGAAAATCAAAGAAAGGGAGTATGTCGCATGCGATTCAATCTTAAGACATGTCATTCACATCTCAAGATTTCTCTTATATGTTCATGAAAAGTTAACGATGAGTCAAAAGAGACAATGAAAAGTGACATACAAGGGATAAGGTTGTATAACTCTTTGCCCCCCACTTAGTGTAGGAAAAGGGTGAGCCTAAAGTGGATGACGGTATGATGCCCCTTGCAAGGGATGTGAAACATGTAATAGTGAGAATGCTATGATCCTACAACTATTACATGACAAGGAGTAGGAACTAATGTTATTTATATATTGATTTAGTGTGTAACAAGGGTAAAGGTTTCTTGAAAAAATGGTTGGTGATAGTATGTATGTTGAGTGAAGGTTTGTTGGATGGGTTGATGGCTATGAAAGGAAAATTACAAAGACTATGATTTGGAAGAATGAGGTTAGGTATAGAGTGAGCTTGCATTGGATGATGATTAAGGGTTGAATTTGTGTGAGTATCAAAAGTGAATATAGGAGGCTCTATTTGGTTTTTGGGTGTCACTAAGATATCATTCTTATGTGCTATAATATTGACCCTATGAGGAGAGCTAATATGTTCATCACATGTCATAATTGGATTTGGCAAGATAGCTTCATCGCTCATAGGAGAGGCATCAAGAGAAGGATAACTAGGAGTTTCATGGTTACCAATGATGGGATCAAGGAAGGGAGAAATAAGTTTTTCATGAGGTTCACTAGCAATATCTTCTAACACTGGACTATCTTCTTCATGTGTAGAGAAGATATTAGGAGAAGAAAAGGGTAGATTGTCATGATTATCTACATCAGCATGTCATATGATTTCTTCTTGAGTGGGTGAAGTAGTATTTTCATCTCTCAATCATATCCTCCACATAAATATGTTTGTCATGTTCATTCAGGATTGTATCCGTATTCACTAAAGGATTGTCACAAGTAGGGGAGTGATTGTTAGATGAAAGGGGACTTGGTAAGGTAGTAGAAATGATTTTAGATTTTTGTGTCATAATGTTTGTGCAAGTGGGAGGAGAAGGAAGACAAGCAATAATTTCATGATCTTTAATGATTGTGTCTTCTTTCATCAAGATACCTCCATCACCTATGGGAGAGATATCAAGAGAAGAACAATGATGATAATCATGATTATCGAGGCTTGCATCTGGTAGCTCTCAAAAATGTA
This sequence comes from Sequoia sempervirens, assembly GCA_007258455.2. NCBI lineage: Eukaryota > Viridiplantae > Streptophyta > Pinopsida > Cupressales > Cupressaceae > Sequoia > Sequoia sempervirens. The sequence goes on from VDFB02303258.1 coordinate 22,120, forward strand.
GGTTGAATGCCTCAAGAGGTTGCCAATCTCTTGATACGCTTTAGGGTAATAGACAAGGTCAAAAGAATTCAACCTTCTACTCTTTAGGTGTTGCTAAACTTGGGTAGGTGTACCTCTTTTGAATGAAGCAGACTTAACTTATGATTATCCTCTTACAACAATTTGTTCACAATGGTAGTTGGAGGCGAACAAATGAAATCAAACTTGAAAGTTGTAGCACTATTCTGATCTAAATCCTAAAATACTAAATTAACAGATCTAAAGAAACTGAATGAATTCAAATGATGAAATTGAAAAGACCAGTGCCTTGTTGAGTATGCGGAGTCAAATGAAACAAAAGTGGGCAACTTATTCTAGCAGAAAAATCAAATTGCAAGCATATGATTTGTTCATAACTTGTATAAACAATGCAGGATTATGACTACTAAGCTCTACTTTAATAATCCAGATGAATCTTCCTGATTACTATAATCAACGAAAAGGATTTAATCTCTACTTGAGAGAACCAGTCAATTAATCACATAGATACAACAAATGTGCACTGATAAACTGAAAATAAGCTTGTTATTTCAATTTAAACAACTAGAAAGAATCAACACGGAGACAAATTAGCAGCTTTTAATAAACTCAACATACAATTGACACCAGAAATAACCTGCCACACTAGCTGATTTTCATTGAATTCGCCATTTGAAAACATGCACATAGTCTCTGATAAGAGAAAGCTATTCTAATGTAGCCATTCCTAATCTACTATATATGATCTAAAAATCTGATCCCATCTCAATTACAATCGGGGTGCATATTTATACACCAGCATTAGAAATAAAATGCTTCGAAATCCATGTTGGCCACCATAGAATTCAGACAAAACTCACATGTTGGCCCTCAACGGCATTTGAAATTCACATGTTGACC
>VDFB02303258.1:23137-39805 GCA_007258455.2 Sequoia sempervirens
CACTAACATTTTTCCCATATTTCCCCATGGAATTCATCCATGTTTGCATTTTCCACCTTTTGGTCCATACCGACAATTGGGGGATGCGTATCGAGGGAAGTCATAGCTATCGTTGTAAGGTCTTGGTGAGTGACCTTCGGTCTTGCCGACTTTACACATGGATTTTCTTCGAATAAACTTTCGGTGAGACTATGGTGGCTTCGGCAAGGAGTCATGGCGAAGTAAGGTGTGTCTTACCGATGGTACATAAAGGTTTATTCAGGTGGCTTTCGGTGTGAGAATGGCTTTCTCTCGGCGATCATGTGTGCTTGGGGCTTTTGGCATAACAATATACTCTACGTGATGTCTCGTTGAGGGTTGGATGTTATAGCGACATGCTTGGGGAAAATAGGCTTGTCGGCGAGATGGAGCTTATGTCACAGTGACTATTATGTTTCGTTTGGACTTTTGCTATAACTCGGTAATGTCTATAACCTCTCCCCAACTTTGAAAGTCACAGCAATGCGGATCAAACGAAATATGCATATCGGCAAGAGTACAAATTTGACACAGCAACTCAGGGATGGTTGAGGACTTTCAGTATGAATCAAAGTATTCTATGAGAGGTCTCCCCGACAGATGGAGGCTGCAGCGATAGTGAATCAAACAGGGTTCATTTCTAATAAGACATTTTCAGGTTCTCTGATCAAAACATATGTAACGCATATGTGCTCTTGGTATGACTCTTGGTATGACTAAGGGTTTTCGATATGATATTTCCACAACTTGGATTGGTCACGGCAATGAACTGGGGAACATAGGCAGACAACGATAAGCGATATTTTTCCTTTGGCATACTTCAGGGTGTCTCGGCGAGTGGCTCAAAGATTATATTCAAATGTTGTGGCCGACATGTGAATTTCAAATACCGTTGGAAGCCGACATGAAATTTGCCCGAATTCTATGGTGGCCGACATGGATTTCGAAGCATTTTATTTCTAATGCTGGTGTATATATGCACCTTGATTATAATTGAGATACCATCAGATTTGAGATTAGAAGCAGTAGGTAGAGATGGATACAGTAGAATAGCTTTCTCTTATCAGAGACTATGTGCATGTTTTAAAATGGTGAATTCAATGAAAATCAGCTGGTGTGGCAGGTTATTTCTAGTGTCAATTGTATGTTGAGTTTATTGAAAATTTTGCTAAAATTTGTCTCCATGTTGATTCTTTCTAGTTGTTTAGAATTGAAATAACAAGCTTATTTTTTTAGTTTTATGCGGTGCACATTTGTTGTATTTATGTGATTAATTATCTAGTTCTCTCAAGTAAAGATTAAATCCTTTTCGTTGATCATAGTAATCAGGAAGATTCATTTGGATTATTAAAGAAGAGCTCAGTAGTCATAATCTTGCATTGTTTATACAAGTTATGAACAAATCATATGCATACAATTTGATTTTCTGCCAGAATAAGTTGCCCACTTCTGTTCCATTTGACTCAACTCAACAAGGCGAGATGCTTTTCAATTTCATCATTTGAATTCATTCAGTTTCTTTAGATCTGTTAATTTAGTATTTTAGGATTTAGATCAGAATAGTGCTACAACTTTCAAGTTTGATTTCATTTGTTCGCCTCCAACTACCATTGTGAACAAATTGTTGTAAGAGGATAATCATAAGTTAAGTCTGCTTCATTCAAAAGAGGTACACCTACCCAAGTTTAGCAACACCTAAAGAGTAGAAGGTTGAATTCTTTTGACCTTGTCTATTACCCTAAAGCGTATCAAGAGATTGGCAACCTCTTGGGGTATTCCAACCTACATTTTTGAAGCTACAACAAGGGTCCTGCAAGCCTCGATAATCATGATTATCATCATTGTTCTTCTCCTGATATCTCTCCCATTGGTGATGAAGGTATCTTGATGAAAGAAGACACAATCATTAAAGATCATGAAAGTCTTGCTTGTCTTCCTTCTACCACTTGCACAAACATTATGACACATAAATTTGAAATCATTGCCACTACCTTACCAAGTCCCCTTTCATCTAAAAATGACTCCCCTCCTTGTGACAATCCTTTAGTGAATACAGATACAATCCTGAACGATCATGACAAACACATTTGTGTGGAGGATATGATTGAGAACAATGAAAATCCTACTTCACCCACTCAAGAAGACATTATAGGACATGCTGATGTAGATAATCATGACAATCCACCCTTTTCTTCTCCTACTATCTTCTCTACACATGAAGAAGATAGTCCAGTGTTAGAAGATATTGGTAGTGAACCTCATGAAAAACTTATTTCTCCCTTCCTTGATCCCATCATTGGTAACCATGAAACTCCTAGTTATCCTTCTATTGATACCTCTCCTATGAGCGATGAAGCTATCTTGCCAAATCCAATTATGACATGTGATGAACATATTAGCTCTCCTCATAGGGTCAATATTATGGAACATAAGAATGATATATTAGTGACACCCGACAACCAAATAGAGCCTCCTATATTCAATTTTGATACTCACACAAATTCAACCCTTAATCATCATCCAATGCAAGCTCACTCTATACCTAACCTCATTCTTCCAAATCATAGTCTTCATGATTTTCCTTTCATAGCCATCAACCCATCCAACAAACCTTCACTCAACATACATACTATCACCAACCATTCTGCCAAGAAACCTTTACCCTTGTTACATCCTAAATCAATACATAAATAACATTAGTTGTTGCTCCTTGCCATGTAATAGTTGTAGGATCATAGCATTCTCACTATTACGTGTTATGTATCCCTTGCAAGGGGCATCATACCATCATCCACTTTAGGCTCACCCTTGTCCTACACTAAGTGGGGGGAAAAGATTTATACAACCTTATCCCTTGTATGTCACTTGTCATTGTCTCTTTTGACTCGTCGTTAACTTTTCATGAACATATAAGAGAAAGCTTGAGATGTGAACGACATGTCTTAAGATTGACTCGCATGCGACATACTCCCTTTCTTTGATTTTCATTTTCCTTGACATGATGCAGCCTAACTTTGAAACATATGACTTGGCATAAGGCTTTCCAAGTTGGCTCTCATGTCTTGTTTTCTTTTTTCTTTTTCTTTTCTTCTCTACTTTAAAGTAATTGCTCACAGAATGATGTGTAGCAATTCCTTTAAAGTGGGGGGCATACATTACCATAAATTCATTATTAGTTCCTAGTGTAGCCTTGTCATTTAAGTGATGTGTTCATCACTTTGTGGATGACATTGGGTGTGATGACCTTCATAGGTGTGATCTATCTTGGTATATTACATTCCTCTTAGTGGCCTAATGTGATGCACTGCATCCCCTAAGTTGTGAATATACTATTCTTTGATTGGTCCTCTCTTGGAAACATTAGACACAATGTTCCCTAAGTGAATGACCTTGTGCAAACTGAGCAAGACTCCTTGAACATCTTTTACATTTTACACTTTTACATTTTTCATTTTTACACTTTACACTTTTGCCACCTTGCATAATGCAACTTTTATGACTATGGTACCTTTTCTTTTTGTTCATGAGCATTTTCTTGTGGCACCTTGTTAAAGTTATCAAGAGGTATAACTTTGACATGGTTGAGTGGGAAGCCCATGTAGCGGCATGAATTTTCCCCATACCCACCTTTGTGTTTGTGAGTGCATACCAACTAGCATATGTATCTTACCTTTTTGGGTGTTCACCTCGCAGACAACTAGTTCTGTGGCCCCAGAGTGAGTATATTTGGGCCTTCTCACTCAGCAGACCACCATGTGTTTTTCCACCCCAAAGTGATTACATGTTCTCTTTTTCAAACAATCATCCTAGATCTGATCCACAACTAGTTGGACAAACGATCAAATCTTGATCCATCCTTTTTACCCCTTTTTACTTGCCATTGCACGATTTTGTATCTTGGGGGATTGACTTAGGATCTTTGATCCTGGGGGCTTGGCCACCTCCTTTGATCTTTTTCATTCTTTGTCATTTGCATCTATGTATGAGGACCTCTCTTGAATGTCTACTTTAGTGTGAATTTGAGGCAAGTTCATCCTCTCACTAAAGTGGGGGCTAAATGTGTTGTAGAAAAAAGTACCCTTTGCTTGACATGGGATTAATTCATAATCAAATGGACTTCATGATGTCTTAATCTAGTTTCGTGAGGCATTTTATGTGTCCACACTAGGTCTTTGACCCTTGCAAATTGAATAAAATGAATTTATTGACATCTTGTAAAGTGTTGTAAAGTCTTGTAAATGACTTTCACGCCTTTCGAGACTTAATTAACATATTTCTCCCTAATTCAACATTATAAAATGTGTTTAATAACATTATTACATCAATTTAGAAGCTTCCTAACTTAAACTTAATGATAAACTAGTGTTGTAATGTGTCTTGCACATTCACATTGGTTCTTGTGCATTCCTAGCTATGTGGACCTCATTTAGTGTTACATAAAGTATATTTAATCACACTTTCACATTTATTTTCATGTCCCAAGCTGTATTTGACATTTACATCATCATTAATAGGTCCCTATTAACCCATATTGTGCATCCCAAGGTTCAAATTAATGAAATACCTGATAAGGTTGCATTTTAGATCTTATTTCTTTATTCCTTGGCATCTGAGATGTCAAAATAGCCCTAGTGGGACCCATTCACCATGGATGGAAAATTAGTCCCATCCAGGTGGGACCCATTCACTATGTGTGGCGAATGAGTCCCATTTGGCCCCATTTTGACCTTTGAGTAGGAAAAAAAGTGAAATTTGAGTTTAATTTTGCTTCATGTTGGCCTGTAATGAGGTATTAACGGGTTAAATAGGCGAATTTCCTATAAAATCACATCTCTAAACTCATTTTTACATCCATTAACTTAATTCACACCCAGTCTCCATTATTCATCCATCAATCTTTCATCTCAAGTTAAGCAACTTAGGGTTTTACATTGCAATTCATCAAGTAAGCTTCTAAGGACATTCAAGGGTTGAATCTTCCTCCATTGTTGCAGAATTTCAAGATAAAATCATCATGACAAGGTAATCATCTCTATTTTTTCATGTTTTAGTACTTTGTTTCATCATTTGGTTTAATGACCTAAAAGGGGTTTGAAAAAGGGAAACCCCTATATCCTAACACTTAACACTTTTTCCCCTTCACATGTGTTTGTGTATGCAAATTTATCAACTGTAAAGGTGAGAAAAGGTGCACATATCTCATCAAGGTCATTCAAGGTGTTTCAATCCCTATTTCAAGCTTGGAGAGAGTCTATAGATTGAGTTTTGCAGATTCGAATCCGGGGAATCTTCATAAAAAAAATTGTAGATCATAAGCCACATAATCCTATCTAGAATTCTCTATTTTCTAGAAGAGGACTCCTTCGCCATTGATGGAAAATCAGTCCCGTTTCTAGGCTTGAACAATGATTTTTGTAGATTTGGATACCCAATTCCTCGAAACTGGTTCCAACACTTTTAGGCAAAAACATGACTCATTCACCCAAGATGATGAATCAGTCCTAGTGAAATTTCTTGGTGTCTTCTACAAGTGTTTAGAGCCTCATTCTATCCTCTTCTAGCTTCCAGGTTCACATCTTCAATTGGGTTATTTTATGTTATATTTTGTTTACATTTCTAGTCAAATAGTGTGAATACACATTGTGTTTTCCAACAATTTTGCATTAGATTAGAACACATTCCTCAATCTGCACTTTCATTAAGTTTTCAGCATTTAAACACATCCACACACACACTTCATATCCCTCTTTCCATTTCCTCTAATGAGAACATAAGAATTTTTGGCCCACCTTTCTCCTTCTAGGTGAAAAACCCTAGGAGAGCTAGAAAGAAAGTAGGTGCCAAAAATCTATGTTTCACCATGAAACTCCCATGGCATACTTCTCATCTCTACTAAAAGTCGTTAAAATGTGGGGCGGCTTCAGAACAACTGTTCTTGCACCAACAAATAGATTAAGGATTTTGGTCTTTTAGACAATGGGTTCTAATGTAGGCATTCCGTTCATGGGGGATCATCCATACGGCAAGAGACCATTGTTGCCCTTCTTGTCGAAACAATCTTTGTGATACTTGAACTTTCCTCAAGTACCCACACTTATATACTAGTTGGAAGTCGCTTGGCTTTAGCGTGTTCCCGGTTGGGTCGTTCCCTTGGGAGATTACTTTTTCCCACAAGGAAAGCCCTCTAAAGATAGACAAAAGCAAGCAATTACATCCGTAGTTCGATCAATCTTTGTTGAGAAACAAAGAGAGAACACACGCAATATACTCCACTCACACTTGCAAGATTTTGTTCAATTTTAAGAATCCAAATTGAAGTGTGGAGGCAATCACTTATACAACTTAATATCACAAAAATCCTTTTTATTCTCAAGATCGCCGTGAGGTGCGAGAGAAGCACATACGTCTTTTAGGTGATATTACTTTGGATAAGAGATTACAAAACATAGAAGAACATGCTCATTTTTAATCCCTCAAAGCAATAATTGGATTCTTTTTAAGCACCAAAAGGAAATATGAAAGTTGTTTGTTCAATTGTTAAACCTTAAACAAAATCTACTAAGTTGCCTAAGGTTTTTTTTAATCCTTTTGTCTTGTTCTGTTTAAACCCAAATTGAAATCTATTGAGTCCTAAAAGCATGAAAGATAGAAAATCCTTAGAAGAGGGATTATGATTTCTCCCCAAAGTGTTTAAAAACACTTGATATAATGAGATGATAATGCCATAGAGAAGTCTTTGTCTTCGTTTCCCTCTGTCACCTTCGATCAAGTCAACCTACAAAAACTAGTTAGTAGTCAAAAGCAACCAAAATGAAAAAGCAAATGTTAAAATTAATCTAAATAGTGCCTTTTACCCCACTCCAGGGGCGCATTTTGCAAAGGTGGCATAGTTTGGAGAATTAGCGACGCAATATGGCACTGCTAGGATTGATAGCAGTGCTTTGCAGCAGAACCAGTGAGCGCGATTGCGGTGCTATTTCAACTGAGCAACGTTGTTTGGAGTTTAGAAATTTGGTGACAGAAAAATGGCCCAACATCATAGTTTGAAATTGAAATTTTTGGGTGGGAAGACCTCAATGACAGAGTTTGGATTTTGCACCGTCACTGTATGGAATCACTGGATTGATAGTGGCATAACTGGATTAATAGTAGAGTAGTTTCCTATGGACACAAAAATTTTAAAAAAAAACCACAAAATTTCACAAAAAAAATGTGTTAGATTCTTGGTATTCACCCTCCTTCTAGCGCCAAAATGTGAATGTCTATGTTAGGCCGACACAAACATGAGAAACAATCACATGATTAGATCAATATGCAAGTTAAATCAACATTCCCCATAGAATTCATTTGAAATAAACAAAATAAGGAATGGAAATGAAGAACACAATCAAAAACTAAAAAATCCTATCTAATGCAAGGAAACTCTCAATCCCATGGGGGAATTGGTGCCATTTTGATGTGGAAAATGGCCCTTTCCCAATCCCTTGTAACCTTGGTGATGATTGATGAAGATTGAAAAGCTCCTTGATGTAATTTTGACATAACCTAGCTATGAAACTTGATAAAAACTATGAAAATAGATGAACAATGGATGAAGCAAATTCAAAATCTCAAGATAATGTCTTTGCATGAAGCTGTGGATATAAAATCAAAGTGAGAGCCTCTTATTTATAGATGAGAGTGATGGAGAATGAGACAAAAGGGATGAATGTGGAATCAAACACCAACCAATGACCAAGTGCCACTTGTCAACATGTGAGTGAACAAAGGTGGAGAAAATTTTGGTCATTGTGCAATTAAATGCAATTAGGTGGAAATTCAAAATGGATAAAATGACATATTGGAGGGAGGAGAAAATGAAGTTAATGCCACTTGGCTCAAGGCAAAAGGACATGAAAAAGGTTTAAATGCCTTATTGGATGTACAAACCCATTTGGAGGGATTTTTCAAATTTGGAGAATATTCCAACATTTATGCCTTTTTGAAAGTAATTGAGGATTTAATAAATCAATTAAAATGATTTTCATGAGCAAGTTGCAAAATCTAGAGGATTTAGGTGATTAAGATTAAGATCAATCAAGATTTTATTAATTTAAAAGGAGATTAGTTGATTTGACCATTTTGATTTAGATTTTTGGATTGAAATAAATCAAAATGAGAAGAAAATGATTGACTTAATTAAATAAAGATTTTGATTTATTTAATTAAAAGGAGATGATGTTAGATTAAATTAAATAAAGATTGATTTATTTAATTTAATAGAATGGCCTTATAGATTAATTAAATAAGTGAACATTTAATTAAAGGGAAACTATAGGATTAATTAAATAAAATTGTTTTATTTAATTAATAGGATATGATGACCTAATCAGATAAAAGGGGATTTATTTAATTAAGAGATGAAATTTGGTGGATTTAATCAAATACAGGATATTTGATTAAACGATTAGCAAAGGAGATGGTTTAGGACAAAGCGGTATTAGTAATTAGGATCAAGTGTATAAGATCAATTGGTACATTTTAAGTTTCTACACTTGCACCAAAAAGATTCCACCACTGATGGCCAACAATTTCAAATTTTCCAGAGTTACAAATGAATATAATATAATATCTCCCAACCTGGCTATGGGACTTTGTTTCCCAAGTATAATTTGATTTTTAACTAAATTAAATGATTTTACAATTGAAACTCCTGTCAAAAAGAAGTGTATGGAAAATGATCCCTTTCAAGATTGTTGAAGGAAGAAAAAAATCAAGAAAAAAATCATGCCTACAAGACCAACATCACACCAAAATTCAGGAAAATAAAATAAATCTTTTTGAGTGTGCAAGATCGCTTGGTACCCTTGGATGCTCCTACATCAGATTTGTATCAGTAAAAGCTCTTATTATTTCATTAAAATCAACATATTTTCCTTCTCTAAATTCATGTGTTGAGTGATTTTGTCTCATTGCAAAAACATTCTATACTATAATAAGCAAAAAATATACAAGTTATGGATTATGTTATTCCTTTCATTAGTTGTAGTCATGAAAACTTTCAGTTTTCCTTCAAGAACCTGAAATATAACCTTTTTATGAAACATTGTTGTGTAGGCTTGTGAAAATCGAGTTGCACATAGGGTAAAGTTGATTTTTTGAGATAAGTTGTGTGTTGAAACAACGGGTATAATTCTAAGATTTGTGGTGCATCACCTCCTAAGATCAGTAATCTTTTTAGTTTTAGTTTTAATTCTTCTATTCCTTTTCCTTATCAATGCAATAGTTTATAGGAGGTTAATCAAGGGAATCAACCCTATCTAAAGGTTCATCTTCACCATAAGTGACCCATAGCTTAAAGATGATCCCAAATTTCACAAGATAGTTGAGTTTTACACTCAAGTAGGGTGCAATTCTCTTGAAAATAGTAGTATGGGAATATCCCTTAGTCTCAGGGGGTTTGGATTGATTATAGTGTGTCCTTGGTTTTAGTCATTAATTATGTGAATAATTACTAAACACTTAGCTCCTATGATCACATGTATGACCTATGGGTTGCATGTTCTTGCAGATTATTTCATGTGGGTTAGATGTACTTGCATGTCTATGCATGTTGGTGCATGTTGTAGATCTACGTTGTTTTGGAATTATATGGATGAATAATTTTCTTTCCTGGTATTGCATGTTGTGAATTCATGGAGGTTTAGGTTAACATGTATATGTATTATGTGAATATATGATATTTTATTATTCAAAATAAAAATTTGGAGGTTCTAGATTTTTTTTATTTTTCCATGTAATGAATTTAGGTTTAGATAGAGGTTATGAGTGGCTTGTTGCTACATGAAATAAATTTGGGTCTTGTAGATGACTTGTTCAAACTAGTCTAGGGTTAACTTTAATATTACCTCTAACTAAGGGAAACTATTTAGTATAAAAGATAGAAACATTAAAGGAGATAAATATGTTCATGAAGCTATTTTACATTCTAACATATAGTATAATTGGAACTCTATCACTAAGACTAAAGGAATAAATTATTTGAATAACCATAAATTTCTAACTCATGTTAATTCAAAAAAAAATTGAACAATTAATTCTATCCAAATTTCTCTTTCTTTACATATAAAAATTCTTCAAAATTTAAATATTTGAGTAATGTTGAATCTAAATACATCTAATTATTTAATTGTTTATGTGTCAATGTTTAGTTTCATAATTCGAGAAGATAACGTCAACATAGTGATCCTAATATCACATACTTCCTTTTATATATCTGACTATGACTACTTGTTAAATTCAAAACTTGTACCAATTATAAGATTTAATTTGAACAATTTATTCTCGTCCCAACTATTGATATTCTTTTTATATCAAAACATGTTTAAACAATTTTAAATAAAGTCTAATTTTGAATTTTAATTTGTTTATTTTCTTGATAATTAATAAATAAATAAATAGGCCATCAAACTCCTATCTCGATCTCATGACTATTACTTTACAATTTCAGGTTGAATATTAAGACTCAATTTTTATGTATGATTTATAAAATATATTAAGTATTCCTAAATTAAATTTTAAGGAGAGATGAATTATTAAATTGAAGGGAATATAAAAAATGAAAAAAAAAGTTTTTTTCAAGATGGGTCGATGGGTGAGGATGGCTAGTGCTCTAGGAAAAGAGCTAGCGAAAAATAATGGTCACATTTTCAAAATCGTGGCTCCTTTCAACATTTTTGAGGGCCCCATTCTGATGCATGTTACCATCACTATGACAGGATTTTATTCACATCAATTTGGATTTCATCCGCATCAACATTTTTCTCATTGTCCAAGAAAACTTATGAGGTGGAAAAATCAGATAGTTTTTGATATTTGTGATTTAGAACCTAATCACTTTACAAAGGAAAACTCGATGACCTACCCAAATGATATACCCATTGTTATTTCTTTCCCAAGTAACATTCCTTTGCCTAAGTCTTAGCATCCAAAGAAATCTAGTCCTTCATTTGAGAAGCAAGTAATACTTAAATGGTGACATAAAGTGGGTGTGAAAGATCTGTTGGTGTAAATAAGTATTTTACTTATTACACTTTACTTAAGCTTACCTAGGGAATGCATATAATTATAGTTTGCACTTGTGACACCTAGTTATTTGCATCTTGCATCTAGGTTTGTGCATATATTGAGAGATGTGATAGGGACACTTAGGGAAGTGTGTATAGGAGAAATCCCACTCTTTGTGGTGTGATCTAGTTATCACCTTTTTATCTCCACTTTTCGTGGCATGATAATTCCACTTTAGGTGGGTGATCCACCTTTCATGGAATTATTTATCATTTCTTTCTACCTACCCTTGCACATGAATGTGACACTTGTCTCATTCATGACCCTTCCTTGAGTCTTAGCTTGCCTTTATAAGCAAGCCTTGTACATACTTGTAATTGAGCATCTTCATGCATATTAAGAATAAAATCATCATATTTTATCATTTTCTCTCTCTCCCTTTTGTGCTATCTTTGGTCTATTGATCATATTGTTGCTTGTCTTAAGTTCTTACATGGTATCAAAGCAGTTGGAGGTCCTTTTCATAGCAATTGTTGGGAGATCTTAGTTCTTGTGAAGGTGGTCAAGAGGCAAATATGAGAAGCAGTGATATTTTGGTGTGTCCTAGACCAAAACTGACCTTAAATTCAGATTCAGAAGGTCATTTCTAGTTAGGATAGCCTTTTGTTTCATCGAAATCCGACACCGGGAGCTCTAGATCGAAAAAAATCACCTATTTGGGTTTTTTTTTTTTCGAGATTTTCTGAATATTTTGTATAGTTTTTTGGAAATTATTTCCAAAATATATATTTTAACTTTTGTGGAAAATTTTTGTTAAAAAAAAAAAAAAAAATGTTTATCAAACAAAATTATTTTGAATTTAAAAATAAAATATTTTTTGGTCCAATCAAAAACTTTATTTAGCCAAAAGAGTTTTGTTTTAAATAAAATCAAAACATTAAAAAATAAAAATAAAAAGGATGTAGATTTTTTAGTTTACCAGGTGCGAGGGCGATACCACGTCGCAGTACAAAGAGTAACCTCACGGGCCTAGTAAACCACATGGCGTCTCCTCATATGCTAGCCGCAGTCCTGTAGTGATGGGCCCCTTGGCTATCAAATCACCAACATCGATTGATAAAAAGAAATCTCGGCTTTCAAAGAATTAAAGCAACTATGATTCATCATTGACAACGGCTCTTTTTCAAAATATGGTGGACTTCACCAGCGGTTAAGCGTCATCAGCGGCCTCAAAAATTTGGTGGAGTAGTTTAAAACTAACCATTTTAGATTACACCCGGCTGATAGCCAGAGAATATTTCAATACGCCATGAAGAATATTTAGGCCCCACAGCTATCGGACTGTGATGTTAAGCGAGGATGTCAAGTTTAAGCTCATAACCAAAGGAGAATATTTTGTCGCGAGGCGGGGGCATATTCTTTTGATGGGTCCCCGGACCATCAAGATTTAATCGCTTGAGTATTGATGTCATCAGCCAGCATCATCGATGGCGTTAGCGATCCTAAAAAAATTTCCCCCCTCACCAATGGAGTTTTTTATTTAGCAGCCCAACTTTGAAGGCTCATAACTTGCTCATTTTAACTCCTTTTTTTGAGCAATTTTTTTTATTTGGGCTAATTTTTTGTGTACTTCATAGACATGTGGTTGGTTTCTGATTTTGGTGGACGAATTTTAAATAATTTTCAGTTTTTCAATATTGTACTGTCTAATCCTCATTTCTGCAACTTCCGGGACTCCGTTCAGGCACATACAAATTCCTTTTCAGGTGTCATTATTTTTGAAAGTGCATTATTTTTCATCTACTTCATGAATCTGCAATCTATTTGAAGCAATCTTGAGTGGATTTTGTACTTTTAGCATATGGTCCTTTTTGGCCTATTTGGCACTTGTATTGCATAGATATGAATTTAGGTCTTTGCTTCATTATTCTAGTCTGTTATCATCCTATTTGTGGAAATTTTTAAAATAGAAATCATAAGTCCACTTAGCCAAGTTTCAAGTGGCCTATTGTATACGCACTAAATTATAAAGTTCCAAAATCATCTTTTTATTTGCAGGGGGGGTACTTTGATTGAGTGAATTTGGGGGTATGTCTCTAGTGTGATTGTTCCTATTTTCTCTCTTGTGCTCTTGCATTCCATCATGGGTTCATCTAAAGTTCCACTCTTAACTACACATAATTTTATGCTACATGGAAAGTACATGCATGGAGTAAACTAATGGAAAAAGGCTTAATTTACTATATTGATGGAACCATAGCTACACCTATGGATCCTAAGGCTAATCCAACTACATATATGGATTGGCTCACTAAAAATTCTATGGCATTGGGTACACTTAGAAAGTTCATTTCAGATGATCTCATTTTCCATGTTGATAAATGTACTACATCCAAGGAAACTTGGGATAAGCTTGCTACTTTGTATGGCAAGGTTGATAAGGTTAAGGGATACAAGCTTGAAAATTATCTCCTAAACCTTGATCCAAAGAATTTTGACACCATTCAGTATTATGTCACTAAGGAAAATGAGCTAAGACCACAACTAAAGGATTGTGGTATTGAGAAAGAGGATGATCAATTGGTCTTCAACTTGTTGGACAAGCTTCCAGCTGAGTATCTAGCCTCTGTTTCAAGTTTTCAGACTCAACGATTGACAATTAGCAACTTCACATCACCATATTTTTAGGCTCTCACATATCTTTTGATTCTTGTGCAAAATAAGTTGATGAAAATGGGCATTCTCAAGTCTTCAATTTCAAAAGCATTGGTGGTCAATCATGGAAACAATAAGCAAGGAAAAGGGAAAGGGAAAGGCCAAAAGCAATCTTCACCAAAGCCACAAGAAGAGAACAAACAATCCACTCCTACACAACAAGGCTCATCATCATCTTCTTCAAAGAAGAAAAACTCCTATACTCACTTCCCTAAGTGTCCCTATCACATCTCTCAATATGTGCACAAACCTAGATGTAAGATGCAAATTGTAGACACCAATATCTGGACTAAGCCTACGACTTCAATATTCTTCATAATTCGTATTTCCATGGTCATGATTAAATAATGTCAATTATTTAATTATTCTCTAAAGTCTTCATTTCTTTATTAATTAAATAAATCTAATTATTTTAATTAATTTGCTTTAACTTGAATTCTTCTATTAATTAAATAATCTTAATTATTTAATTAATTCACATTTTCTTTAATTCTTCTATTAATTAAATAATCTTAATTATTTAATTAATTCACATTTTCTTTATTCTATCCGATTAATTAAATAAACGATTTTTATTTAATTATGTTACTAATTAACCTTATTCTTCTTTTCAAATTAAATAAATTCTAATTTAATTTACCCTTTATCATATTTCAACTATAATTAAATAAATTCTTTATTTATTTAATTATTCATTTAAACCCCTTCATCACTTAATTAAATAAATCTTATTTATTTAATTATTCTTCAAATATCAAATCTTGAATTAAATGAATTATTTAATTCCTTAAGAAATCTATTTTTAACCTGTTCCTTTATATTTGAATGGTGTGTAAGTTATCCCTGAAGTATTCACTCACTCAGGCTACAGGAGTCTATTTAGATTGGTTAGTTAACTTCAGATCTAATGTTTGGAGGTTGTTTTCAAGAGTAAACTCTTTGTCATACCATTCAATCATCTAGTTCTAACTCATTTGCATGTACCTGCGTATTAATTAAATATCTTTATTTAATTAATTAAATCTTGTGCATGCGTTTGAACAGAGAGTTGCTTTAATTCTATCTTTATCTTTTTTTCTAATGCAAAGAGACTATTCTTGGTTTTGAATAGCAAACTCAAGGTGTCATTTATTTAATGTTTGTTTATATTTCTAGTTTTTATCACTCATGTCACTACTATGGATTTACAGCATCATAATGCATGTACGATCTTTTGATCTCAGCTAGTTTATGCGATCTTTTTGACCTTATTTTGTCATTCAAAATGATCAATTTTCTATCAATTGATCTATCTTTCATCATTTACATCTCTCCTGAAATCATGACTTTTTGGAAGCATATATCTATTATCTTGAATTTTCAATGTTTTTCTAAATCACTATCATAGGCTATACTTGCATAAGAGAAATATGAGGGCAATTATACTACAATGGAAAAATGGAGAAGGGAAATCGAGGTTATACATGGAATTACGTAGATATTGGGTGAGATTGTTTAGTTTATTTATATTTTAGATGTCCTTTGTTCTCTGTTGTTTAGCTTAAATTGCATTAGAGATTGAATCGGATTGCTATGTGTGTTGTTTGACCATTGTTGTTTTCATAATGTTACATTTGGTGAACCCGACGTGAAGACACCATCTTCACGTATCCGTAGACTTTTATTTGATTTTTGTAGGTTTTTGTATGGAACAACGCATTTGGTTGATGAAATGACGTAACTGACATTTGGAGATGCATCTACTTTACGAAATGACGCAGCTGACATTCTAGACTGCATTTGATAACGAAAATGATGCATTTGACGAATCATTATGCATCTGTTATTTTATGAGCCTCAACTGACCAGTAAAAGTCTCGTGACACATCTAACAGATAAAACGACAAATCCGACTGGTAAAATTTTAGGTTTAGATCATCAATTTACAACTTTCTTTCATATTTTTATTTTCTCTAATCTTCTATTTTTAGTGTGTGTCTTGAGGAGTTGACGAGGTTTTTGCAAATTGATAGTCAAAGATCAAAATCAAAATTACTAATGAATCTTTCTGCAGGATGCATGTCGAAGACCATAGTTAAATTTTTGAAACAGATTGTCTAGTAGTGTAGCAAATCTTTCATTTGGATTAAAATTGACAAGTGTCTATTGTTTTAGTGTGAAAGCACAATTTTGTTATTACCCTCATGAATTGGTATATCGAAGTATCCTCTCCCCTTGCATATTCATGTGATCCTGGGTGTAAGAGAACGAGTTACTAACTCTAGAAATTGGGCCTATCTTGGCGGGAAAAATTACTCACCTCAGGACAACTCAGATCAGTAGCACCCTAAACTCGAGGGACTTCCAGCCAGAATATAAAAGTGGATTCTTGGGGAAATCCCAACGAATCACATGTATGGTTCCGACGAGATGGATTTGAAAGGGGACTCTCGCCGCATGGATCATGCCCTATGAACAGAATGCCCGAATTAAACACCTTTGTTTGTAGTGTCCAAAATCCCTCTATTTACTAGTGCAACAAGTCAGACCTGTGAAGTCGTCTCACGTTCTTACGGTTCATATGTAGAGATGAAAATATGCCATGGGATGTTTATGGGTATTGTAGCTTGGCTACCCCAAATGAAGTGTTGAGCCGTGGAGGGGAGCTAGTGGGTTCAAGCTACTAATCATCTACCTTGAATAAGTGCAGTTGGGAAACCAAGTGAGAACTCAGTAAACATTGTCCTACATAGCCTAGGATTTGCTTGTCTGTTGTCAAATTAAACATTCTTTGAGTCCAAAATCAAACTGAAAACACATTATCTTATGATTTTCTTTGTTTGCCAAAACTTGATCACAAAACAACATCAGTTTTATATCTCAATTCACTGGAAAATCGCAACTATCAAC
>VDFB02303259.1:0-23502 GCA_007258455.2 Sequoia sempervirens
AATTCACATTTGGAAGGAAATATGGCCTTCGTTTCCACCCTAATTCCAGATCCAGAAGTGTGTTTATTACACATTCTTCTTCCCCAAAGGTTGGAACCCAGGATTCCATTGATTTCTCAAATTTGTTTAGTTCTTTGCAGAGATCATTTGAAATTGAGATTCCTATTAAAAGGAAAGAAGAGCATGAGGTTTAAGAAAGAATCTAAATTTTCTTTTACAGATAGGTCCTTAACAAGAATAAAAGGAATGGTCGAAGATCTTTTCTTGGGAGTGAAGTTAGCTTGCATAAACCATAGTCTTACTAAAGATAGTGATTGTAGTGGTGATTTTGAATGATGGGTATGGCAATGAAATGGAGGGAGGAGAGTTTTGTAGAGGCGAACACAATGATAATGAATCAGTGAAGACAAAAGCTAAGGTTTTCATAGCAAACTTTCACCGTCACCTTGCCCGGACGACAAACTTCTGTGCTAGAATACCAGGAAATGCTGGACAGGGGCCTTGCATAATTCTCTTTCATTCTCATTTGGTATTCTACATAGAGATAGAAAAATACCAGAATACCAAATGAGAATGAAAGAGAGTTATGCAAGGCCCCTATCTAGCATTTCCTGGTATTCCAGCACAGACGTTTGTCGTTCCATGGGAAGGTGATGGTGAAAGTAAGCTATGAAAAGCTCCAGTTTTGTATTCACTAATTTATTATCGCTGTGTTTGCCTCTACAAAACTCTCCTCGCTCCATTTCATCACCATACCCATCATTCACATCGCTGCTACAATCGCTATCTTTAGTAAAACTGCGGTTTATGCAAGGTAACTTCATGCCTAGGAGAAGATCTTCCACCATTCCTTTTATTCTCTTTGAGGACCTATCTATAAAGGAAAATTGAGATTCATTCTGAAACCTCATGCTCTTCTTCCCTTTTCTCAGGAATCCTTGTTTCAAACAAGCTCTGCGAAGAGCTGAACAAATTTGAGAAATGAATGGAATCCTGGGTTCCATCCGTGGGCGGAGAAGAATGTGTAATAAACAAACTTCTGGATCTGGAATTTGGATGGAAACGAAGGCCAACTTTCCTTGAACATGTGAATTTATAAGGTAGTCGTGACTGCTTGGATTCCCATTTCCAAAATCTAACAAGTGTCACTTGTCTTCATATATTCTAAAACAATTCTATTTTTGTCTAGGACTTTCCTTATACAATCAGAGATACCAATATGTTTTTGATGAGTTTTGTAGAGTACACACTTCTGTTTGCCGTGTTTTCTGGAGCAACTGGGATGCTTCCTGAATACCAAGAGTTAGTACAACCCATTAAGTGATACATTCATACTAATGTGTGTCTCACTGATTCATTGATATCTTTTGTGTGATTTGTACGTTGCAGGTTCATTAGTTTTTGGGAGATTCAAGATGCAACCAACAACTTTTACGACTCACTTCTTTTTGAGGTAGGTGGGTTTGGAAAAGTTTAGAGAGTAGAAATCAGTGGTGGCATTAGAGTTGCAGTGAAGAGAGAAAAACCACAATCCTCCAAGGTTCTCAACAGTTCAGGAATGAGATAGGCCTGTTGTCCACGCTTAGGCACAAGAATTGTTAATGACTACTGGGCTGTATACCTTATACGCTACTATGATCAGAACTCAGAAATGTGTGTTGTTTATGACTATGTTCCCATTGGCACACTCGAAAAGTATCTCCATGGCAAGGGCCCTAGAAGGTCCGATGACATCCATTCTCGGTGGTAAATCTTTTAAACTCTAATCAAAATATAAAATGATATTTACAAATTTTCTTTCTCTGAGAAAATCTGGGCCAAAATGTCATTTTGGATTGAACCAAATCGTTGTAGATTATATTCAAAGGAATTCATATAATTAATTTAAACACTACTTGAAGGTGCAACATTTTAAGGTAATTAATTGTTTTCGCAGTGCCACCACAGCCGGCGGTTAAGCGGGCAATTCGGTATAACACTCTGAGTGATAAAATCTTCAAGTCCTCAACAAATCTATAATATTTACAAATCTGCAGTGCCAAACAGATTCAAAGGAATTCATATATTTAATTTTAAATTATATTTCAATATTACTTTTGTTTTGATGCGTTGCAAGACAACTATTGTACATTATTGCGAAGGAAATTATTTCCATGTTTTCTTTTGTTATTCTACATAAAAAGCTGTTATTTTTTTATAGTGAGACTAAATGTTTGCAGGTGTATTCCATAGCGAGCCTAGAGGATATTCTAATTAATATGGTAAATATTCAAATGTCATAGAATTATATTGTTTTGGTCCAAAAATTAGGAAAAGAAAGAGTAAAGAGGAGCTGCACTATTTGTGGACAGTGGAGGGAGCTTGATTTTGTAGTCAATCATTATCGAAATCAATCTCAAATTTAGAAAAGGGTGTAAGCAATGAGTAAGTCTTTTCAAATACTAAAAGAATTTGCAATAATCTTAACCTCATAAATGTTATGAGCATCTCAACATCTACATGTTTAGACTATCCATCATATGTTTCTAATAATTTTCTCTCAAATTTTGATTCATATAAATGGCTGATAGAATTGCATTTTGATGAGGTCCCATGGAGAGGCTTCTTAAATTTTTTATGGAGCCACTGTTTTAAAAAAAAATCGATGGATTTATCAAGTTATGTTATGGTTTTTTTTTAATGTTTCACATAAAAATTTAGAAGAAAAATGTAATCTCATGTGGGCGGCATGATTTTAAATTTTTTGTTCACAGTTAAAACTGTCCATCTTATTTCAACTATTTTTTGTCCAAGTCTAAAATTAGACATCATAAATTTGTAACAGCTTTGTTTTTTTAGAAAGAAAAAATTAACTTTTAGGATTCACATAAGAAAATATTGTTTATGGTGAATTTTTTATGTTTAATAAGTTGTTCAAATTCTATGATAATGGATCATTGTTTAATACAATTTAAATTTGATTTATGGAATTGAAAGAGATAAAAATAATAATAACCAAAAAAAAAAGTTTCACAATTTCTATTTTAAGAGAATATATATCCAATTTTAACTAATATTAGGTTAGTGTTAGGATTAGGGTAAGGGTTCGGGTTATGGTTATTGTTAGATTTTTTTAATTAATATAACTAATAATATAATAAAATAATATAGTATAATTATATATTTATTCATGTTAGGTTTATTTTAAAATTTGAGATATATAAATTACACTGAGATATATTGATGAAAAATTAAATGTCTCGTCGTAATTTATACATCTTAAATTTAAGCTGAAACATATAGATGAAAAAATGATCAACAAAATCAATCAATATTATATAGCTGAAAATGATTTTCCTTGAGTTTCCAAGAAGCCTACATAGAAACAACAAGGCGGTCTAAGGATATTATCAATCGGTTTTTCAAAATTTTGGCACATTTTGCTTATTTATGTACTCCTAAAATCGATTTTATCGGCCCTTCAATCTACATTTTTGCACAATTGTTTAAATCTGCTTAGGGTAAGGAAAGAATTCAAATGAATACCGAAGGACTAGTCATGACCCAAGGTTGAGCAGATATCTGAAGAGAGATCGACTCCTATGTATAGACGAGAGTGTTTATTAAATAAGGGAAACTTAAATAAATGATAAATTTGTGTCTCTTAAATGGCTAACAACAAATTTCCAAATTTTGGATAAAGAATAGCAAAGGATTCTCTAATATATCGCATGCATTAATATTTTATTCAAATAATTTCAAGAAATTGAAACATATTGATTTTGGACTGCATGCCACTGACCTTTTACAAAGTCCTCTCTTCAATTCTAGGCATATCCCCTCCTTTGGACTATAGGTAGTTGCTTCATGCATATTCTAACACTTTTCATATATGTTTAAATACTGACTGTCCTTTTGAATTGTAGCATCCTCTGCAATGTTGGAATATTAACCCTAACTGCCGCCCTCCCCGCCAACCACTGCCCGCTATATCGCAATCAATAAAATAACCATTGCGATACAGCGGGAGTCTTCCGTAATGTTTTGTTTTATTCCAGCCAATGCCCGCTATATCGCAATCAATAAAATATTAATCGCGACACAGCAGGAGACTTCGTAAAAGTTTGTTTTATTTTTAACCGTCGCAGTTTACCGGGTCGTCAACTAACCGCTGCCCGCAATAAAGATTTTAACCATCGCGATACTGTGGGGAACTATGGAAAAAGCGGCCACTGTCAGAAATATCTGGATACGAAAGAATGAATATTTATGTTATAATATTATTGAAAGGACATTGTATTAAATGCATTTTGATGGGGGTAAAGTTAGTTAGGTGATTTTGAATTTAAATTGTATTTTCATTCCCTCTCATCCGTGAAAATATTTCACGTGACTTTTTACCTACATCATATATTTTGTAATTGAAAATTACTTTTAAATTAATGAGAATGAGAAGAAGGTGAATGTGAGCAAACAGAAAATTACGAGCAGCAGCTCTATGTGTTAGAAAATAATATTTTATGTTTTATTTTTTACTGTGTGTTAATAATTTTTCCTCTGCCTCCGGCCTTCATGTGGTATCAGAGAAATTTTGAGTATCAGAGCAAGTTTGATTATCAGATTCAATTTGATCAAAGTAGATTATCTGGGTAAATTTCAAAAATGGCAGCAAGCAGAAGCTTGACAAACCCACAAATTCCACAGTTTAATGGGAAGAATTATGAGTACTGGTCAATTACAATGAAAGCACTATTTAGCTCACAGGATATATGGGATTTAGTAGAGAATGGATTTGCAGAGCCAGCAGATGCAGTAGCATACAATGCTTTAACACAAGCAGAGAAAGACTTATTGAAGGACACAAGGAAGAAAGATTCAAAGGCTTTATTTTATCTATTTCAAGCTGTACATGAGAGCATATTTCCAAGGATTTCAGCGCAACAAAGTCCAAACAAGCATGGGACATACTTCAAGACAGCCTATCAAGGCATGGCAAAAGTTAAAACAGCAAAGCTACAAATGCTGAGAAGAGATTTTGAAACAATATGTATGAAGGACAATGAATCTGTAGATTCATTCTACACCCAAGTTATTGGGGTGGTTAATCAAATTAGGTCTCATGGAGAAAATCTGGAAGATACCAGAGTTGTTGAAAAGATTTTAAGGAGTTTGCCCACAAAATTTCTACCGGTTGTAGTTGCTATAGAGGAGACAAAGAATCTTTCACAGTTCTCAGTTGATGAGCTGTATGCATCTCTAATTTCTCATGAACACAGGCTGAAAAGGTCAGCAGATACATCACTGGAGCATGCTTTCAAAACTCAGGCTTCAGTCAGTCAAGGAAGAGGCAGAGGTAGATCAAGAGGAAGAGGAAGAAACTCTTACAGAGGTGAAAGATACAGTTTATCAAGCTCAAGTGGAAGAGGCAACAATCAAGGCTCAAGCCAAAACCCAACACAGAATCAGTCACAAAATCAAAGGTATGATAAATCTCAAGTCCAATGTCACTACTGTAAAAAATATGGGCATTATATGAATGAGTGTAGAAAGAAGCAGTATGATAATAATAGACAAAATGCAAATTTTTCAAGAGAAGGTCAAAATCAGGATTCAGATAAGAGAACAATGTTTTTAGCTTGTAATGTTGCTCAAGCAAATGAAAAAGATGTATGGTTTTTAGATTCAGGCTGTAGCAATCATATGACAGGGAATCTAGAAATGTTTTCAAGTTTAAATGAAAATGTAAAGTCTGATGTTACATTGTGAAATGACAACAAAGTGTCAGTCAAAGGAAAAGGAGATGTCAATATTCTAACTAAACAGGGGGAGAAAAAGTATATTTCAGATGTGTATTTTGTGCCTGGTCTGAAACATAACTTAATGAGTGTAGGGCAACTGGTTCAAAAAGGGTATAGAGTAACCTTCAAAAATGGTTTGTGCACAATTTTAGACAAATACCCAAGCAACCAGCTTATTGCAAAAGTCAAAATGACAAACAACAGAATGTTTCCCTTAAAGATAAGGCCCGATTTGAATATAAATTATGCTCAAGCACAACACTTAATGAATTCACAAATGGGTAGAGAAGAAACTACAGCAGTAGTGCAGACAATTTTTCAAGCTGAGATAAAAGATGAAAACTGGTTATGGCACCTAAGATTTGGGCATCTCAACTTTGGAGGTTTAAATTTACTTCATAGGAAAGGCATGGTCAAGGGACTACCTTTAATAGAAAAATCAGAAAGGGTATGTGAAGGGTGCATTTTAGGAAAACAACATAGAGAATCATTTCCAGCAGGAAAGTCAACTAGAGCAAAAACCCCTTTGGAAATTATACATTCATATTTGTGTGGACCAATGCAAACACCTTCAATGAGTGTGGATTTTTACTACGCATATTCATTGATTATTCAAAGAAAAACATGGGTCTATTTCATGAGAAAAAGTAATGATGTTTAGTGGAGTTCAAAGAATTTGGTTAAGAAAAAGCAGTGGTTATTGCAAGCCAAAAGTGTTGAGAGCAGAGACTAAATTGGTGAATATATTTCAAAGAGAGTTTTTAATTTTTGCAAGATAAGCGGAAATTCACAAGCGGTTCACAACTAGATACACACCTGAAGCAAAATGGAGTAGTAGAAAGGAAAAAGCGAGAACAATCATGAAATGGCTAGAAACATGTTGAGAAAGCCAAACATATGTCCAACGAATATTAAGAGCAATTTGCTTAATGCGGCCTATATAATGAATAAGGTATGCAACAAAAAGTGTCATATATATAATTACGAGAGAGAGCATGGGCGGGAAGAAAACCACCGGTGTTACTCATGAGAGTATTTGGATGTATATGCACATGTGCAATGAATTCGAAGGAAGCTAGATAACAAAGGAGAAAAATGTATATTTGTTGGATACAGTGAAGAATCCAAAGCATATAAGCTTTATAATCCAACAACAAAGAAAGTTATAATCAGCAGAGATGTACAATTTGTAGAAGATGAAGCATGGGATGGAAGTATAGAGAAGACAGTAAATATTTCAGCTAGTATACCTCAAGAGGAGAATGAAGTTTCAGCATCATCAAATATTCCAGCTATTGTGACTCCTACCACTCCTATTCAAGCTCAGCAAAGTGGTCCACAAGTGACACCAGCATCGACTATAAGAACAACCTCAATCATTCAAGGAAGCAGTCCAACAAGAGGACAACAAACACCATCTACAGCAGGACCATCAGGTCCATATCCCACAAGTTCAAGTGATATGTCAAATCCTACATTGGCAAGTCTGAGAAGACAGAAAATCAGAAGCATAAGAGATATATATGAGCAAAATGAAGGTGAGAATAATTCAGATCAGATTTCTCTTTGTGCATTTTATTCTCAAATAGAAGATCCAATTCATTTTGAAGATGGAGTCAAAGATGATAAATGGGTAAGTGCTATGGATGAAGAGATTGAGAAGCAATTGAAAAAGAATCGGAGACATGGGAACTAAATTCGATCTTTCAAAAGATAAAGATGTCATTGTTAAATGGTTTGCAAAAACTAAATTGAATGAAAAAGATGAAGTTTAGAAGCTTAAAGCAAGATTGGTTGTAAAGGGCTATTCACAACAGCCTGGAATTGACTACAATGAAACATTTGCACCTGTAGCACGATTGGATACTATAAGGATGATTTTAGCATTAGCAGCTCAGAATAAGTGGTATGTATCTCAAATGGATGTAAAGTCAGGTTTTTTAAATGGTTATTTAGAAGAAGTTTATGTGGATGTCACACAGGTATGAGAATTACGGGTCAAAGAGAATAAAAGTTTACAAATTGAAAAAGAGCTTAGCTTCGTATGGATTGAAGCAAAATTTAAGAGCTTGAGTATAGCAGGAAGATAAAGTGATTATGCTTTTGTTGAGATAGTTTAATAGATAGCAGTGAGCCCCGCGTATACAAAAATAGTGAAGAGATTGAAATCTTTACAATAGTATGCTTATATGTAGTTGGATTTAATTTTCAGCGACAATTTGTCAATTGATGCATTTACGGCCGGACATGAAGAAAAGATTTGAAATAGTGACGCGGAGACTTACGTCCGATGATATTTTGGGCATTGAGTGAATCCAAAATGAAAATAGATATTTTATTTGCAGTCAAAACACTGCAAAATGAGCATTTTAGAAAAATTTAATATGATGAGAGAGAGTGCAAACCAGCACCAACACCTACAGTGGCAGGTCTGAAACTAAGCAAGGATGATAGAGGGTCTAATGTTGATCCAACTTTGTTTAAGAGACTTGTTGGAAGTCTCATGTATCTCACAGCCACAAGGCCAGACATTATGTATGGAGTAAGTTTGATTTCTAGGTTTATGGAAACACCAAAAGACACCCATTGGAAGCTGGGAAGAGAATTTTAAGGTATGTAAGTGGAACAAGAAATTTTGGCATCAAGTATTCAAGTTAGTGAGTTCAAACTCTCATAGGATACCTGAGGAAGGTAACATTGCATTAATGACGAAACGTGCAGGTATTTAAGCTACAGGGTACATCTCATATTCTTCGAAAGCAACCAATTGTTTGTCTTCATCGGTACAGAGAGCCGCGAGAATGTCTTGGCGACCACAAGTCAGGCATATCCGGCAATCACGGATGAGAAGAATTTTTCAAAAGAATTGCAAAATGAACAAATTAGAATTGCTCAAATTCTTCCACGAAATAACAATTACGCCATTGCTCTTTAAGAAAAATCAGGTCTTTCTACATGAAGAGAAGCAAGCATATTGATGCAGTATCATTTCATGAAAATTAATTAATAATGGCGATATATTTTAGAAATTTTTGCGGTCGAAGCGAGGAAGTAGATATTTTTACAAAGCATTTAGGTAGAGATAATTTCATTTTCAAAGAAACCGGTGGGCATGGTGGATAGCGATTGCTTAAGAGTGTTGGAATATTAACCCTAGCTGCTTGATCACATGTGCTCTTACCCGTATATAATCAATAAAATAACCATTCGCGATAAAACTGGCGTCTTTAAAGCAATGTTTTCTGTTTATTCTGACCAATGCAAAACTATCGCCCGATCAATAAAATATTAATCGTGACACCGCGGGAGACTTCGTAAAAGTTTGTTTTATTTTTAACCGCCGCAGTTTACCGTGCCGTCAACTAACCGCTGCCTGCAATATCACAATAAAGATTTTAACCATCGCGATACCGCGGGAACTATGGAAAAAGCCGCCACCATTAGGAAATATCCAGATACGAAAGAATTAATATTTATGTTATAATATTATTGAAAGGACATTGTATTAAATGCATTTTGACGGGGGTAAAGTTAGTTAGGTGATTTTGAATTTAAATTGTATTTTCGTTCCCTCTCATCCGTGAAAATCTTTCACGTGACTTTTTACCTATAGCATATATTTTGTAATTGAAAATTACTTTTAAATTAATGAGAATGAGAAGAAGGTGAATGTGAGCAAACAAAAAATTACTAGCAGCTGCTCTGTGTGTTAGAAAATAATATTTTATGTTTTATTTTTTACTGTGTGAATAATTTTTCCTCTGCGTCCGGCCTTCATGCAAGTGAAACAAAATTGTCATAGACCTATGCTCTCTACACTATGTAATGAAACCTTTCAACAAAACCTTATTGGACCGTCTCATAAAATCCATTATGCTATCATCAAAAGTCATTATTCGCTAATGAAGAACCTGCATAACCTTTGACTGTTATTTTAATAATCTTTGTGATTATCCCTTCACTTAATGAATACAGTGACTGTTGTTGCCAACATGTAGCCTCTATCTTTCCTATATTTTTCCCTTCAATCTAGCCTTCAAAGGTTCAAATTCTTTGGTGAATAAATCTTGAGAAATTTCCTTCATCTCTACATTGAAGATCAAGAGATCTCTCTGGAATGTCGAGGTCGACACAAGCGGTAACCATGAAAACATTAGAATCTACTGAATATGAACTACATGTCAAATTTATTTTGCTAAGTTTCAAAAAAGCTTGTTTATGATCAAGCTCTTCCTTCTTCTCATCCTTTTATTTTGAACATGACGTATCAACTTTCATCAATGTTTGACAAAAATTGCTCCTCAGATTCCCCTTTCATATAGAATTGTTGAGACATTCCCTTCAAGGAAAACATTTGAACTTCGCGATGAATTGAATCCATGTATTCAGCTTTATCATGGTAAGTATCATCCACAAGAGAGCGTTCTCTTCAAAAATGATCATGAAGGAGCTCCTGGTGAAAATAAATACCATGGAAACTCACGTTAGAAACCCGATTTCCTTAAAAATTTTGCTCAAACTTTGCATGTGGTGTATCCTTCAACCAAGCCCGATCAAGTTGTTTCTCTTTCATATTCTCTACGTGGCCCTTTTATCCTTTTTCCATTTCTATGGCATGCAACATAGCCACCGTAAAACAACTTTTCATCTTTTTTAATTTCCTTTTCAATCATCTATTATACCAATAATCGAAAACTTGGCAAAACATTGATATCTCCTCTTAACCTAAATCCATCTGGTAATCTTTTGCTTGATCCTCTGAATAGAAGACATGCCATAGGCCTTTGTGTAGGCATCAGGCCTTTGAGAAAACTCTTTGAATGCCATTTTTTCATCTGCAGTAAAGGAACCTTGAATTCTTGAAATTTGGATCTGCATTTTGAGACAGTATATATGCAACCATACGCGTCTGCTCGAGTTAAGTAAAATACAAAAGAACATAACCATTACACAACGGGAAGTTTTGCATAGAAGTGCATTTTATCGTGAGTTTCTAAACCTTCTCCACCAGCCCATTTTGTGCATATCCTCCATGCAATGTTTAATTTGATGGACGACTAGAGATATCCCATGTACAAGCACTATGAGAAAAAAATGCGGGACACCCGGTCATCTCTCTTAGCAAATAAAATTTTGACCAGACATTCTTAAAGCTTCGTGGCATCCACAACCTCTATGTCATGTCTTTGAAATCCTTGATGTGATCTAAATTGTGTTTGTACAATCTTCTTCTGTGTCATGTCTTCACTTGGTTGCTTTGACAATAAAAAATATTCTTGAGGATCTCTACTACCAGATTGACTATACATGGTGGGCACATACCCACAACTGCTTTTCTTCTTATCCTAAAATGTCACATATTTTTTGGAATTAGGTGGCTAGGGATAACAGTGAGCCTTTATGCCAAACTCTTAGAAAAACTTCGACATTCAACCAAACCCTATAAATTCTCAGGTAACGTGATTGAAATGCTCAAATCTTTTCGAAAGAAGACACTTTCAACTCTTCCCTTTGTGCACGTTTTTTCCTACTTGGCAAGGTCTCTTTCTTTACTGTTACACAGACTCGCACCCCTTCAGAATATCATGCTCCATTTTTATCCTGCTTTGAACTACTCATTCCCTCACACCCATTGTTAGCAGTAGCTGGTATCAATTTTAGTGTTTTGAGGGTAACTCAAGGTTAAGAATCCATAATCAAATCATTGTAAAAAATTTCCTTGATACATTTATGTGGTTCTAACATTGTTAAAATACCTCAAACAAAAGATTTCTCATAAGATTTCTTATTTGCAAAGTAAGTTTAAGTGGTTGATAACAAGGACCTCAAAAACTCTTAAACAAAGACAACTAGTAAGTTTAGCGCCAAACACCTCCAAAATATCAATAAAATTATTTATAATAGTAATCAGGAGAAATGGTTTACCTAACTTGATTGCCTTTGATTAACTAATTCATAAGTAAACGTATTTAAATAGAAAATATGAAGGAAAGCGCTTATCTTTAGTGTTGGTACCAAAGACATTGTTGATTGAGCTTTCAAACCAACATTATGTATACAAAGAGCCACCATTGTCATGAAATATAATGCAAAAAATCTTAACACGCAATGCTTAAAATCGCTCCTTTACATGCCTTTTCTCTCTCTCCAAAACCTCATTTTTTTCAGTCTTCTGCCCTTCTTGTGCAATTTCTTTCTTCACCCTTTTCTACAAAATCCCTCTTCCTCACGCCATACTTTGCATTCCCTTTTCCACGTAGGCAGAGAGGATGATGAGAAAAATTGAGTGCAACCACATTTGCTTGAAGTTCCTAAAGCATTAGCATACTGCCCATACCTTCATCCAACTTTGTCTCCCAATGTTTTTGATTGATATGTTATTTTATTTATTTATTTTACTATCCACCCAATGTCGATGTGAAAGGGTCTTCTTTTACAGGGATGTGACACAAACTTGTTAATTTGTGAATAAGGTGTGCTAGCCAAGTATTCAAACACAATGAATTTGCAAAACCATCTAAATTAAACAATCCTACTCAAATAAAATATCTTACTCTCATTTTGTAATGCCAAATGGTGAGAAAATTGGCAAATAACAATAGTATCAGTATAAGCATGCAATGTATAAATTTGAATAATCCAATGAAAGGTACATGTGATTAACCATTAAACTTGAATTAGAACATGGATAGACTAAACATAAAAAGAATTGGTAAAATTATAAACAAAAACACATAACATTAGATGTAAGTGGAGAAAATCATA
The DNA here is from genome assembly GCA_007258455.2 of Sequoia sempervirens. Classification (NCBI taxonomy): domain Eukaryota; kingdom Viridiplantae; phylum Streptophyta; class Pinopsida; order Cupressales; family Cupressaceae; genus Sequoia; species Sequoia sempervirens. The sequence goes on from VDFB02303259.1 coordinate 12,543, forward strand.
AACACAAACACATAACATCATACTTTTAAGTTATAATGTTTATTTTGAAGATTAAATACGAATCTACAATGGACATTAAGAAATATTTTTCTTGATTAGATGAAAAAGAGAGTTCAATATTGTAGCCCTCACATAGATAAATGGTGTATCTCTCTCTTCTTTTATCATTCTATGTTTTTAGTTCTCTTCTAATTATTAATAAATTTTATCATAATCTTACATCAATATTAGTCTCTAAATACAAACTTATAGAAAGGAATTATGTCTACAACTTCATTAAAAAGATTATCATATACCATAATAATCTTCCATTTTCATTACTTGATAACATATAGTAGTTCTACTCCTTACTCCATACACCCTAGCTATAATATTGATATAAATAATCATCTATATGTAATCTAAACTTCTTTATCAACTCTTATGAAAACAATTTTCTTGAATATCAGTCAATTTTTACTTTACTTAAATAGCTTTAATTGTGAAGACCTCCTTCAACAAAGTGTAAGCTATTCTTGCATTCATTTGTAAACTACCTCTAATCTCTTTTCCCCTACCATGGTCATCATACCCTCCTTATACTTTATTTTAATTTTTTGAGACATAACTCTTAGCATTTAAATAACTAATCAATTTATAGACAATCAATCAATTTTTTTTTTTAAAATAAGAGCATGCTTACTATTACTAAACTTCTTTCTAAGTAAACTTCTTTGTAAGAAAAATTTAAATAATTAAATAATTTTAATGATTTGATTATTTTCTAAAGCCATATTCTTCTATTAATTAAATAAATTTCATTATTTAATTAATTCGTCTGTTTTTTTATATCCTCCCTTTGATTAAAATAAATGATTATTTAATTACGTTACTAATTTTCCTTTCTCTCTGTAATTAAATAAATTAATATTTATTTAATTATTTATTTTCCATTTTCCTTCTATAATTAAATATTTATTTTAATTATTTAATTATTTTCTTCTACAATGAAATAAAGCTTACTTATTTAATTATTTTCTATTTTTCTCTCCACTATTAAATAATTATTTTTTATTATTTACTTTTTAATTAGATAATTGTTTCCAAATAATTTTAATTAAAAGTCAACTTTTCCCTCTTTGCTATAATTGAATAATTGCTTTTATTATTTAATTTTTCCCGATTCCTCCTAAATTAAATAATTTTATAATTATTTTATTTACTTCAGCAACCTCTTTTTTTGTTCCAATCTCCTCCCTTATCCCAGTTAGCCTCCACCTTTGATAAGGTTTTATTACCTTTCAATCTTCATCGTCCATCCTTAACTAGACCATATTTTGCCCTAACCCTATTTCCTTGCTTCTCCAAGCAATCTCACCCATTGATCATCATCATTCTTCATCATTTAATCTTGGCCCTTCATTCCAATTTGGTTTTCTATAAAAGAGACCTATCCCTTTCATTTCAAGACTACAACCACTATCTTTGATACTTTCCTATATCGCGAACATTAGGCTTATTATTCTTGAATACTAAAAATCTGAGGGGAAGATAGCATATAAAGCAGAATGGAAAAGAGCTATGAAGGTATTCAACCATGGCATAGGAATTATGGTAATATTACTTTATTGTTTGTGTTTCTATGTTCATTTGTACTTCATTGTTGGATTAGTGTCATTATTTGAGTTTTAGGTAGTTGGTAGTTGATAGTGTTGATTCATTCTTTACACCTTGATTTTGGCTTTAGTAAAATTTACCACAAGCAATTCATTGTTCGAAAATTCACCCCCAACAATTCACCATGGAAAAATTCACCACCATGACAAATTCACCTTATGGAAAATTCACCACAAGCAATTCATGGCGGTGAATTTTCACAATTTTACCCTATTCTATATAAACAATAGAAAAAAATAAAGTGGAAAATTCACGGCTAGCAATTCTATGTTCATTTGTACTTCATTGTTGGACTAGCATCACTATTTGAGTTTTATGTAGTTGGTAGTTCATAGTGTTGATTCATGCTTTACACCTTGATTTTGGCTTTAGGAAAATTCACCACTAGCAATTCACCACCAACAATTCACTAGGGAAAAATTCACCACCAAGACATTCACCTTATGGAAAATTCACGAGCAGCAATTCATGGCAGTGAATTTTCCCATGGTGAATTGTTGATGGTGAATTTTGCTGTGGTGAATTTGCCTGAAGCCCTTGATTTTACCCTATTCTATATAAACAATAAAAATAAATAAAGGAGAAAAATATTTTTTTATAAAAATTATAACTGTTAAAGAGCGGATTGAGTGGAATTCTCAAAGTTGCATTCAATTTATAGAAAAAATATAAAAGCAAGATTAAAAACACACTTTTAATAGATTTAGATACGAAAAAGATTTATGTCATGAATATTTTAGCATAATAATAATATACACAACTATGTAGTCAATATAATATCTGAAAAGTAGTAGGGAAGATATGATTAGGAACAGCATTAATTCTTTATTTTTTATTGGTTTCTTTGATACTACAATGGAAGGCAAAAGAAGCGTTGCTTAGAAATTTCCAACAATTCTCGGGAACTTCACCCTAGATCACCTCAAATTATAGCACTCCCTTTTTCGTGATTCCAATCTTGTCTTCGATTCGACTAGGATTTTATTCACCCTAGATGCTCACATTCTCCTGATTATGGGCGTCCACATCTTTTTTGTTTGTAAGGTGTGGTTTGGCTTAGGGTTTTCTAGGTTCCCCGACTTCTTAAAAGACCAACTCTTGGTACTCTGGAAGCATCCCAGTTGCTCCAGCAAACATCAGTGTGTACTCTACAAAACTCATCAAAAGCATATCGCTATCTGATTGTATCAGGAATGTCCTAGCCAAGGAACCAATCATGTGAGAGGATATATCCATCTATAAAACCAAACTATTTGTCACTTATCAACACAATCTTTTAAAATTTTAGTTTGGTCTTTAAAGTACAAAATCCAGTATGATGACACAAAGCTGTGAAGAAATATGACGTACAATCTACAAGGTTTGTGAGGAAGAATGTAATAAGTTTAATAGTTCAGATGGTCCCATCTCTACTAATCACTCTATGTGAGCATAGTTCTAGCAGCCATTGCATTTACCACATTAGCAGTAGCTGGTATCAATTTGATAGTAAGAAATTATGTGAAAAAAATTGTCACAAAATATTTGTGGAAAATAAAATAACTAATTTTCTTTTATTTCATCCACCAAATAAATGCAAAATTCATTTCATAGTTCAAACAATCTCTATGTGAAAAAACAAATAGGGCTCTGACACTGGTATTAGAGTAATATCATATATAAGAAAAACCCACTAATAAAATCAAGAGGCAATATCTTCATTTAATAGACAACAACATAATTGTTTTAGAATATATTAAGACAAGTGACACTTGTTAAATTTTGAAAATGGGAATCCAAGTAGTCATGACTACCTTATAAATTCACATTTTGAAGGAAAGCTGGCCTTCGTTTCCACCCAAATTCCAGATCTAGAAGTGTGCTTATTACACATTCTTCTTCCCCAAAGGTTGGAACCCAGGATTTCATTGATTTCTCAAATTCGTTTAGCCCTTTTGCAGAGCTCATTTGAAACTGAGATTCCTATGAAAAGGAAAGAAGAGCATGAGGTTTCAGAAAGAATCTAAATTTTCTTTTCTGAGATAAGGTCCTTACTTGAGAATAAAGGAATGAATTAGGAACATCCTTTTTTCTTGAAAAATTGAAGTTAGCTTGCATAAACATGATCTACTAAAGATAGCGTTAGCCAAAAGAGATGATTTTTTGAATGATGGAAGGTATGGTGATGAAATGGGGAGGAGAGTTTTGTGAGGCCGAATCTGATAATAAATCGATTGAATACAAAGCTAAGGTTTTCCTTAGCAAACATTCAGTCGCGGACGGGCAAATGGCTGGAATCTTAGGGAAATCAACCTTGCATAACTCTGCTTTCATTCTCGTTTTGGTATTCACCATAGAGATGAAATTGCGAGAATACCAAATGAGAATGAAAGAGAGTTATCACAAAGGCCAATCTAACATTCCAGTATTCGGCAATGGACTATGGAAGGTGATGAGTGAAAAGTTCTTATTCAGCGTTCCATTCTCGTATGTTCTAAAGCTCCCTGCATCATCGCCATACCCATCATTCACATCGCCGCTACAATCGCTATCTTTAGTAAAACTGCGGTTTATGCAAGGTAACTTCACGCCCAGGAGAAGATCTTCCACCATTCCTTTTATTCTCTTTGAGGACCTGTCTATAAAGGAAAATTGAGATTCGTTCTGAAACCTCATGCTCTTCTTCCCTTTTCTCAGGAATCCTTGTTTCAAACGAGCTCTGCGAAGAGCTGAACAAATTTGAGAAATGAATGGAATCCTGGGTTCCATCCTTGGGCGGAGAAGAATGTGTAATAAACACGCTTCTAGATCATTAGCACATTGTGTAATAATCGAGTGCAACCACATTTGCTTGAAGTTCCTAAAGCATTAGCACACTGCCCATACCTTCATCCAACTTTTTGTCCCAATGTTTTAGATTGATATGTTATTTTATTTATTTATTTTGTTATCCACCCAATGTCGATGTGAAAGGGTCTTCTTTTACAGGGATGTGACACAAATTTGTTAATTTGTGAATAAGGTGTGCTAGCCAAGTATTCAAACACAATGAATTTGCAAAAGCATCTAAATTAAACAATCCTACTCAAATAAAATATCTTACTCTCATTTTGTAATGCCAAATGGTGAGAAAATTGGCAAATAACAATAGTATCAGTATAAGCATGCAATGTATAAATTTGAATAATCCAATGAAAGGTACATGTGATTAACCATTAAACTTGAATTAGAGCATGGATAGACTAAACATAAAAAGAATTGGTAAAATTATAAACAAAAACACATAACATTAGATGGAAGTGGAGAAAATCATAAACACAAACACATAACATCATACATTTAAGTTATAATGTTTATTTTGAAGATTAAATACGAATCTACCATGGAGATTAAGAAATATTTTTCTTGATTAGATGAAAAAGAGAGTTCAATATTGTAGCCCTAACATATATAAATGGTGTATCTTTCTCTTCTTTTATCATTCTATGTTTTTAGTTCTCTTCTAATTATTAATAAATTTTATCATAATCTTACATCAATATTGGTCTCTAAATACAAAGTTATAGAAAGGAATTATGTCTACAACTTCATTAAAAAGATTATCATATACCATAATAATCTTCCATTTTCATTACTTGATAACATATAGTAGTTCTACTCCTTACTCTATACACCCCAACTATAATATTGATATAAATAATCATCTATATGTAATCTAAACTTCTTTATCAACTCTTATGAAAACAATTTTCTTGAATATGAGTCAATTCTTACTTTACTTAAATAGCTTTAATTGTGAAGACCTCCTTCAACAAAGTGTAAGCTATTATTGCATTAATGTATAAACTACATCTAATCTCTTTTCCCCTACCGTGGTCATCATACCCTCCTTATACTTACTTTATTTTAATTTTTGTAGACATAACTCTTAGCATTGAAATAACTAATCAATTTATACACAATCAATCAATTTTTTTTTTAAAAATAAGAGCATGCTTACTATTACTAAACTTCTTTCTAAGTAAACTTCTTTGTAAGAAAAATTTAAATAATTAAATAATTTTAATGATTTGATTATTTTCTAAAGCCATATTCTTCTATTAATTAAATAAATTTCATTATTTAATTAATTCATCTGTTTTTTTATAGCCTCCCTTTGATTAAAATAAAGTAATATTTATTTAATTACCTTACTAATTTTCCTTTCTCTCTCTAATTAAATAAATTAATATTTATTTAATTATTTATTTTCCATTTTCCTTCAATAACTAAATATTTATTTTAATTATTTAATTATTTTCTTCTACAATGAAATAAAGCTTACTTATTTAATTATTTTCTATTTTTCTCTCCACTATCAAAAAAAAAAATTATTATGTACTTTTTAATTAGATAATTGTTTACATATAATTTTAATTAAAAGCCAACTTTTCCCTCTTTGCTATAATTGAATAATTGCTTTTATTATTTAATTTTTCCCGATTCCTCCTAAATTAAATAATTTTATAATTATTTAATTTACTTCAGCAACCTCTTTTTTTGTTCCAATCTCCTCCCTTATCCCAGTTAGCCTCCACCTTTGATAAGGTTTTATTACCTTTCAATCTTCATCGTCCATCCTTAACTAGACCATATTTTTCCCTAACCCTATTTCCTTGCTTCTCCAAGCAATCTCACCCATTGATCGTCATCATTCTATATTCATCTATTTCATTGGTTTTCATTGTTTAAATTATTCTGATCAGGGAAGGCCAGCATATAAAGCAGAATGGAAAAGAGCTATCAGGGTATTCAACCATGGCATAGGAATTATGGTAATATTACTTTATTGTTTGTGTTTCTATGTTCATTTGTACTTCATTGTTGGATTAGTGTCATTATTTGAGTTTTAGGTAGTTGGTAGTTGATAGTGTTGATTCATTCTTTACACCTTGATTTTGGCTTTAGTAAAATTTACCACAAGCAATTCATTGTTCGAAAATTCACCCCCAACAATTCACCATGGAAAAATTAACCACCATGACAAATTCACCTTATGGAAAATTCACCACAAGCAATTCATGGCGGTGAATTTTCACAATTTTACCCTATTCTATATAAACAATAGAAAAAAATAAAGGGGAAAATTCACGGCCAGCAATTCTATGTTCATTTGTACTTCATTGTTGGATTAGCATCACTATTTGAGTTTTATGTAGTTGGTAGTTCATAGTGTCGATTCATGCTTTACACCTTGATTTTGGCTTTAGGAAAATTCACCACGAGTAATTCACCACCAACAATTCACTAGGGAAAAATTCACCACCAAGACAAATTCACCATATGGAAAATTCACCAGCAGCAATTCATGGCAGTGAATTTTCCCATGGTGAATTGTTGATGGTGAATTTTGCTACAGTGAATTTGCCTGAAGCCCTTGATTTTACCCTATTCTATATAAACAATAAAAATAAATAAAGAAGAAAAATATTTTTTATAAAAATTATAACTGTTAAAGAGCGGATTGAGTGGAATTCTCAAAGTTGCATTCAATTTATAGAAAAAATATAAAAGCAAGATTAAAAATGCACTTTGAATAGATTTAGATACGAAAAAGATTTCTGTCATGAACATTTTAGCATAATAATAATATACACAACTATATAGTCAATATAATATCTGAAAAGTCAGTAGGGAAGTTATGATTAGGAACAGCATTAATTCTTTATTTTTTATTGGTTTCTTTGATACTACAATGGAAGGCAAAAGAAGCGTTGCTCAGAAATTTCCAACAATTCTCAGGAACTTCACCCTAGATCACCTCAAATTATAGCACTCCCTTTTTCGTGATTCCAATCTTGTCTTCGATTCGACTAGGATTTTATTCACCCTAGATGCTCACATTCTCCTGATTATGGGCATCCACATCTTTTTTGTTTGTAAGGTGTGGTTTGGCTTAGGGTTTTCTAGCTTCCCCGACTTCTTAAAAGACCAACTCTTGGTACTCTGGAAGCATCCCAGTTGCTCCAGAAAACTCAGCAAACATGAGTGTGCACTCTACAAAACTCATCAAAAGCATATCGGTATCTGATTGTATCAGGAATGTCCTAGCCAAGGAACCAATCATGTGAGAGGATATATCCATCTATAAAACCAAACTATTTGTCACTTATCAACACAATCTTTTAAAATTTTAGTTTGGTCTTTAAAGTACAAAATCCAGTATAATGACACAAAACTGTGAAGAAATATGATGTACAATCTACAAGGTTTGTGAGGAAGAATGTAATAAGTTTAATAATTCAGATGGTCCGATCTCTACTAATCACTCTATGTGAGCATAGTTCTAGCAGCCATTGCATTTACCACATTAGCAGTAGCTGGTATCAATTTGATAGTAAGAAATTATGTGAAAAAAATTGTCACAAAATATTTGTGGAAAATAAAATAACTAATTTTCTTTTATTTCATCCACCAAATAAATGCAAAATTCATTTCATAGTTCAAACTATCTCTATGTGAAAAAACAAATAGGGCCCTGACACTGGTATTAGAGTAATATCGTATATAAGAAAAACCCAATGATAAAATCAAGAGGCCATATCTTCATTTAATAGACAACAACAGAATTGTTTTAGAATATATTAAGACAGGTGGCACTTGTTAAATTTTGAAAATGGGAATCCAAGCAGTCATGACTACCTTATAAATTCACATTTTGAAGGAAAGCTGGCCTTCGTTTCCACCCAAATTCCAGATCCAGAAGTGTGTTTATTACACATTCTTCTTCCCCAAAGGTTGGAACCCAGGATTTCATTGATTTCTCAAATTCGTTTAGCCCTTTGCAGAGCTCATTTGAAACTGAGATTCCTATGAAAAGGAAAGAAGAGCATGAGGTTTCAGAAAGAATCTAAATTTTCTTTTACAGATAGGTCCTTAAAGAGAATAAAAGGAATGGTCGAAGATCTTTTCTTGGGCGTGAAGTTAGCTTGCATAAACCACAGTCTTACTAAAGATAGCGATTGTAGAGGTGATTTTGAATAATCGGTATGGCGATGAAATGGAGGGAGGAGAGTTTTGTAGAGGCGAACACAGCGATAATGAATCAGTGAATACAAAAGCTAAGGTTTTCATAGCAAACTTTCACCGTCACCTTGCCCGGACGACAAACTTCTCTGCTGGAATACCAGGAAATGCTGGACAGGAGCCTTGCATAACTCTCTTTCATTCTCATTTGGTATTCTACATAGAGATAGAAGAATACCAGAATACCAAATGAGAATGAAAGAGAGTTATGCAAGGCCCCTGTCCAGCATTTCGTGGTATTCCAGCACAGAAGTTTGTCGTTCCATGGGAAGGTGATGGTGAAAGTTTGCTATGAAAAGCTCCACTCTTGTATTCACTGATTTATTATCGCTGTGTTTGCCTCTACAAAACTCTCCTCGCTCCATTTCATCGCCATACCCATCATTCACATCGCCGCTACAATCGCTATCTTTAGTAAAACTGCGGTTTATGCAAGGTAACTTCACGCCCAGGAGAAGATCTTCCACCATTCCTTTTATTCTCTTTGAGGACCTGTCTATAAAGGAAAATTGAGATTCGTTCTGAAACCTCATGCTCTTCTTCCCTTTTCTCAGGAATCCTTGTTTCAAACGAGCTCTGCGAAGAGCTGAACAAATTTGAGAAATGAATGGAATCCTAGGTTCCATCCTTGGGTGGAGAAGAATGTGTAATAAACACGCTTCTGGATCTGGAATTTGGATGGAAACGAAGGCGGGCTTTCCTTGAAAATGTGAATTTATAAGGTAGTCCTGACTGCTTGGATTCCCATTTTCAAAATATAACAAGTGTCACTTGTCTTCATATATTCTAAAACAATTCTATTTTTATCTAGGACTTTCCTTATACAATCAGAGATACCAATATGTTTTTGATGAGTTTTGTAGAGTACACACTCGTGTTTGCCGTGTTTTCTGGAGCAACTGGGATGCTTCCTGAATACCAAGAGTTAGTACAGCCCATTAAGTGATACATTCATACTAATGTGTGTCTCACTGATTCATTGATATCTTTTGTGTGATTTGTACGTTGCAGGTTCATTAGTTTTTCGGAGATTCAAGATGCAACCAACAACTTTTATGACTCACTTCTTTTTGATGTAGGTGGGTTTGGAAAAGTTTAGAGAGTAGAAATCAGTGGTGGCATTAGAGTTGCAGTGAAGAGAGAAAAACCACAATCCTCCAAGGTTCTCAACAGTTCAGGAATGAGATAGGCCTGTTGTGCACGCTTAGGCACAAGAGTTGTTAATGACTACTGGGCTGTATCCCTTATACACTACTATGATCAGCACTCAGAAATGTGTGTTGTTTCTGACTATGTTCCCATTGGCACACTCGACAAGTATCTCCATGGCAAGGGCCCTGGAAGGTCCGATGACATCCATTCTCTGTGGTAAATCTTTTAAACTCTAATCAAAATATAAAATGATATTTACAAATTTTCTTTCTCTGAGAAAATCTGGGCCAAAATGTCGTTTTGGATTGAACCAAATCGTTGTAGATTATATTCAAAGGAATTCATATAATTAATTTATACACTACTTGAAGGTGCAACATTGTAAGGTAATTTCTTGTTTTCGCAGTGCCACCACCGCCGGCGGTTAAGCGGGCAATTCGGTATAACACTCTGAGTGATAAAATCTTCAAGTCCTCAACAAAATATGTATGTCGTCTTGTATATCTATAATATTTACAAATCTGCAGCGCCAAACAGATTCAAAGGAATTCAGATAATTAATTTTAAATTATATTTCAAGATTACTTTTGTTTTGACGCGTTGCAAGACAACTATTGTACATTATTGCGAAGGAAATTATTTGTATGTTTTCTTTTGTTATTCTACATAAAAAGCTGTTATTTTTTTATAGTGAGACCAAATGTTTGCAGGTGTATTTCATAGCGAGCCTAGAGGATATTCTAATTAATATGGTAAATATTCAAATGTCATAGAATTATATTGTTTTGCTCCGAAAATTAGGAAAAGAAAGAGTAAAGAGGAGCTGCACTATTTGTGGACAGTGGAGGGAGCTTGATTTTGTAGGCAATCATTATCGAAATAAATCTCAAATTTAGAAAAGGGTGTAAGCAATGAGTAAGTCTTTTCAAACACTAAAAGAATTTGCAATAATCTTAACCCCATAAATGTTATGAGCATCTCAACATCTACATGTTTAGACTATCCATCATATGTTTCTAATAATTTTTCTCTCAAATTTTGATTCATATAAATGGTTGATAGAATTGCATTTTGACGAGGTCCCATCGAGAGGCTTCTTAAATTTTTT